>BPLR01020267.1:0-35816 GCA_021605095.1 Caerostris extrusa | reverse complement strand
TTCGACGTAACAGTTATAATGTATATTTGTAGTACAGAATATTAATTTTATATTTGTAATACACAATGGGCCAAAACCTTACAACACCTTTTAGATCATAAAAAATAGTCTTGACATAGCACTAAGTCTAAGTAGCTCTTAGATTATCATGAACATCACAGAAACAGACCTAGTTTTTTGTAAATTTATAAGTTGTATTCATTATTGCTGCATCAAATTTTCCATTGGTATTCATCCTTCCTCGTTATATTTAGAAAAGTGGGGTTTGCTGGTTCAGGTGATCACTTTAATAATCCAGAAATTTTTATTATTTATTTCTAATACTTTAATATATTTCTTACACATAGGACTGAGAGCATATTGTAATGAAACACTTCGCATATCTTGTTAAATGTTAATTAATCTTAAAAATATTCTTGGAATGTTTTTAGAGAAGGCAACAATTATATTATTAAATTAAAACATTTATGATGAAAATGAGAACTGTAGTAGTAGAATAAAAAGTTCTAAAAGCAATAGCAAATTAGAAAGAACCTATTTAATTTTTAGTGTTAAATTACTGCAATAATTTTATTGAATTTTTTTTTTATATATTGGATAAAAATCTGATTTTTAATGAAAAAACCTTTTTATTATTCTGATTTTTATATTCAAAAGTAACTTTTGCTCATCAAAATCAAAATATTGATAAAAAACTTTAATAATATTTTGTTTAAAAAAGCTGATATTATCAAATACGTGACTTGCAGTTTTCCCATTATGTACATTTCGTTATTGTATCTAAATGGCAATGGTTTATAATCTACTCACAATTTAGGCTTGTCCACTTAATTTCTTGTGTTTTTTTTTTGCTGTTGTATACAATTTTTAACATTTTTCCAATGGTGCAATATGAAAATTAGCACTTTTTATAGTGTAACATTGAAGATAAATGTATATAAGATTCATGAATTAACCTGGCAAATTCTATAAAAACTAAGCTATTAAGGATAAATAAAAACTATTAAGTATATGAAATTCAATCTCAACAGAAGAAAAAGAAATATATTGAAAAAATTTTTTGATTTGATAAAGAATAGAACAAATTTTTAAAAAATGTACTAATATCTTGTATATTTTTTTTTTATGTTAGTAAAATGAAAATTTTACTGACATATTCTTTGTGTAAATGAAAATGTCTGGAATCTGCATAAAAAAAATATTCATGGTGTTGCATAATTTACAGATTCTAGGTAATAAATTATGGTAGTTCAGAAGTAAAAAATTGTAGAACCTTACTTCAATGCATTTCATATGTATTGAGTTATGATTCTATATTAATATGATGTCGTGTGTTGTATATTAACATGCCTGCCTTGCAGAATGTCTTTACTGATCAAGAAGACCAAGCTTTTGCTGAAAGCCTACACAGCTGCATGGAGGAAGTTCTTCACACAATGCACTTACTTACCAGTACCATTTAGTGAAATAGAGATTGCTTTAAGTGTAAAGACAGCTTATGATGTTAAAAAAAAAAAAAAAACAAGGAGATAAGGATATTCGGAGGGTGAGCCTTATTAATACTTTTGAATAAATATTACAATTGAGATTGATATTCATTGATTTTCAATTTTTATGATAGTGATACATGCATGTATAAATTAATTTTTTTAAGATTAAGAAGTTGTAAACTAAAAACTATTTTTAATATTTATTGTTGTGGATGTAACATTGGTGTGAAACATCTAAAACAAAATCTACCAATAAGAAAATGTTATGAAAGTTCTATTAAGTTACCAAATTTTTGTTTTCATTGGTACGTCGTAATATAGAAATCTTTGATAACACAAATTTTCAGTTCATATTGTACCTGTAGCATTATTAGAGTAATAGTTGCACAAACTGTTGTTATGTATTAACTTAAATCTTTTCAGAAAGACTGTTTCTATGTATTTCTACTGTAGTAATTCGTGGCAGTAGATCATGTTTTTTTTTTCCTAGCTTGCTAGTTTTCCATAATTTCAAATTATGATTATCTTTCTTTTGTGAGGCTCTACTTCATATTTTTCTGTGACTTACTCTGTAAAGGAATTTTTGATAATTATTAACAGCAGAAATTTTTTTGTAGCATTGATTGCCATAAATGGCATTTCTTGCATATGAGTCAGTTAAAAATATCTTAATATTACTAGTAATAAAATTTAACATTAATCTAAATAAAACCTTTTAACATGGAACTTCATTATGATTACCAACTTTGCTTAATTTGTGATGTGAAGGCAACATTAGAGGAGATTATGGATTTTCTTATATTTTGTAAACTTAAAAAAAAAAAAAAAATGTATCTAATTCTTACTATAAAAAATTAAATTTATGGAATTTTTGTTTTATTAAAGTAGTACTCATTAACAATTTTTAAAACCTTTTTTTTTTTCAGTGAATGAAATTTTTAAACATCTCAATGATTCAAAATATTATATTTTTACAGTCTTTCTTATTTAGATAACTTTATTAAAAAGGACAAAATTCTGTACACTAACTTTTATTGAATTAATATTACTTATGTTGGTCCCACAGAAGATTTTTCCTTTATTGATATTGAAATGTTGCTCTAACCACATTACTTTTCTGCATCTCTTTCAGAAAGATTTATAACAATGTTTTAATACTTATTTGTCTTAGTCACCGTATGTGAAACCTGATTATATTTATATTAGAGAGAGAGCATATCTGTAAAAACTTCAAAAGAGAACTGACACAGAATGCACTATAAACATGGTCAGTTTGCATAACAAAACCACAACAATATTTGTTACACATAAATAATTTTCATGTGCTTCATAAAAACCAATCAAATTGTATTGGGAAACCATAACAATATTTCCTATACAAAAATCTTGAGGTGCTCACATTCAATACCTTAAAAATAGAGAAGAAAGAAATTGTTCAAGATCGAATGTGCACATAAGCTGTAATAACTAAACTGAAAATTATAGGCATAAATATCCAAAGGGTGAATGGCTAGAACAGCATCAGCAGATCAAAAAAATATATTTATATAAAATAACTGGGTGTGAAGCAAGTTGTCTAGAGAATTGGAGAAATCAAAAAAAAAAATGAATTATAAAAAACCACAAAATTATAATTTATTTTGGTTTTATAATAACCTGAGGATAGCTTTATGAAGCATACATATCCTCGGGATATTTTAAACCTTATTATTTCTGCGCACTAGATGTCTGAAGCAAAATATGTATTTTTTGTACTCTTGATGTATTTTTTGTCCACGTGAAAGATACATGTGAAAGAGATCAGTAATGTTCCACTAAGAGTCTGTAAACTATGACAGTTATGTCTGTTAAGAGTGTGTAATTCAGCAGTGTATACAGAAAAAGGCTTGTTATATAAAGCTTAGCTTTTCTATATGAAGATTATTTTACATAGAAAAATTAAGTCACATAGCAGAACATTGTGCCATTGTATAAATATGACCATTATGTGAATGACTGAATTACATACTACAGTCAATAGTTAGTATATGTGGAATAGACCTGGGCGACAATTAATATTTATCACATTACCGATTTCGAACAAAATCGTGTATTCAATTTTGTTATTCTTATGCTAATGAAATTTCTGATGTAAGTTATCATTTACACTAATGTAACATTTTTACTTAATAATTTAAAATAACTTACTATTTTGGGAATTCTAATATTACAAACTTACAAATGACACTCTACAACCCCCCGCCTCCCTTTTTTGTTCTTTTTTTTTTTTATAAGATAACCATTCAAAATAAATTTATTGCTGATACACTAATATGCTATTCCATAAAAATATTGAGAAATTAACCAAAGCAGGATTCAATCCTTGGCTTAATACACTAAAAGTATATATAAATAATTTATTAAACATTTTTAATAATTAAATACAAATGCTAAAGGATTATAAAATTATGTTTAAAGCTCAAATATCTTTGCATGAGATCAAAAATATGTACTGCATATTTTATTAATTAATAATAATTACCATAAATTATATAAATAAGTAATATAAACTTGCTTTTCTACTCTGGTTATAACAATCCAAATAAATAACAATTATCTAAAAGTCATGAGCAAAAACACAAACAATTAGTTTCACTTTTAAGTGAGATCAGACAGTAAAAAAAAAATCAATGATATGTAAAGGGTTGCTGTACACATTATCAGAATTGAGGAGCCATTGGCAGTTTGGTGTAAAATTGAGGTTGATTGACTAATTATCAAAGTATCCCCTATGACAGATTTGCATTCCAATGTTCATGCTTCCAATAATCTTGGGACAGTACAGCTAGTGAAACACTTATTGGTATTGTTCAGTCTCAATTTCCAATAAGAAACAAGGGAGAAAAAAGTTATTCGATTTCCAGAATCAGATTTCCGACATTTTTTCATCAATTATTACAGCAATTCAGGGTACAAATGTACCTTCTGAAAGAGTATTTGATACTGATAACTGTGTGGTTACAGGTTTTCTTTCACCAAAATAGTTTTGTTTAAAAATTCCCTATTTGCTTTTCATTTCATATCATTTTGAAATTGTTATATTGAAATGTTTGACATTTCCATGCACTTAAATTTTCCTGTATTTAAATCTATTATTTATATAATGCTGCTTTTATTTTACCATATGCATAATTCATGTATATAGTAAATAAAAAGAAAGGTTCTTGGAATGTCATTATTTAAAAGGTAATTGTTATTTAAGTCAACATGGTGAAAAATTTGAAACCAGCAAGAATGTAATAATATAGAAAAAAAATCTTAACAACAATGAGCTGTGAAATTGCAGATTAAAAAAAGTAATGATGTAGAAGTGCTTTGGAAGGCACCAAAAGGATATTCCCAAGTTTTTTCTGTGTGTTTGTGTACATTTTTATTTAAGAGTAGTATTTTTATAAATGGAATTAATTCTGAACAATTCATATTATGATATAGTTTGATGTATACAAAACAATAACTGCTTAGGCTTGTGTTAATTAAAAAATATTTCATTTTCCAGATGATGCTTAACAGTTGGAACCAGATTATTTTTTCAAACATCAAACAACGACTGCAAAACAGCGCAATGAGGCTTGTATGTTCTGAAACGAAATGGAGAAGCATTTGATTTACAATTAGTAATTGATGTCAGGGAGTCCTTTGGTAAATTATTTATTGATTTTTTAAAGACTTTACAACATAAAATAATTATTACAATACATGTTCTAATCTTTCAGGCTTTCTTTTATTTATACACAAAAATTGTTTAATTTTTAAAAATTTGCTTTTTATGGTGACTTTTTAAAATTGCAGACACTGTCAATATTACTGAAACATGCTTTTAAGTCAGCAAAACATTTTACTAGAGTTTTTTACAAAAAAAATTCTTCACATAATTTCAATCTGAAATTTTTCTTCAAATGTTATAGATTTGTTTTACACTGTTATAAAATTCTAAATATTCTTATTTATAATTAACTTATAAATATGAGATATTTGTTGAAACTTTGTATTCTCTTTTAGTAGTTTTACATTGTAGTACATCAACTAAATGGGGTTTTGTTTAGTCATATGAAAAAAGAGATAATTTAGATGAAATTTGTTCATTAATACATTGGAAAGTATATTTATAGAAAAATTAAATATGGATGTATATTTAAAAAAAACTTTTCAGAGCCGAGAAATGAAAAGAAAGTTAGTTGTAATATACTAAAAATAAACAGAAAATACTGGAATTGAATATTGCATAGATCAGTAGAAATTTAATTAAATATGCTATTTCATTTTATGATTTTTTTTTAATTGAGATTTGAATTTAAAATAGTAATGTGTTTCCTTTATTAAAATATATATGTCTGCAATTAATTTTTATTGTTTCTCATGAAAATGATATTTCATATTTACTGTGTGCAAATTGAAACAGAAAAATAAATTCAATGATGTAAATTAAATTAGAATATTAATGATTTTAAGTTAGTTGTATACTATTGCAATAAAATATTTATTGAATGTATTGTGATTGTTAACAATTATTAGAATAAGATTAAAGAGTTATTTTTATGTAGTTTTTAATAGCTTTTATATTAATATTTGAGGAAGGCACTTTTTAAAGAAAAAGAAAATTATCAGAATATTTTAAGTAGCTTTAAAAATTTCTTTTTTTAGAATTCAATTAGTAATTTAAAAAAAACACTTTTGTTTGTGTATAGTAGGATACTTATTATGATAAAAATATGCTATACCTAATCATTTACTATGATGTAGTTTTTTTTATTTAATGATATTCAATCATGATTTATAAAGATTAGTCTAAAGGTTTTGATCAGTTCTATTAAAATCAAAATTTAACTACGAAGCATAGATATATATAAGTTGTAATACCCCAAAACACTATCTGCAATAGTTTTATGTGTACGCTTTTATTTTTATGGAAAACATCTAATCTATATTTCAATTCCCAATATTTTTTGTGATATAATTGTGTCAATATGGTATATTGCATTGATTATTTTTTTTTTAATTTTTCTCATTCTTTTTGTTACAAGCTACCTGAAAAGTAACCTGATATAATATCAAAAATTACAGTGTGTGGTATAAAGTTACAGTGAAGTTTATCAAGTTCACTTCCTTGACTTTGAAAAATAAATTGATTTTACTTTCCATATATATAATTAATCTTTTTCATCTTCTAAAAAAATCTTAAAACCATATGCTTTTTTGCATTTCTTTCATTATTATTATTTTTTTTTTCATGTTTGCATACTTAACAGCTTTAATTGTCTATAAAAAAGGTTATTGCTACTTGAAAAAAATAATTTCTTATTTATTTCAGTGAATCTTTGCTCAAATTTGAAAATAGACTAGAAATGTATCATGAAAATTTCGAGAAACCATATATTGAGGCTGCTGAAGCTTTTTACAGGGTAAAGGCTCCTGAATATTTTGAAGCGAATGGAGTACAGAATTATATATGTTTTGCGTATCAAAAATTTAAAGAAGAGGAACAGATGGGTTTAAAATATTTAGAACCATGCTCCGACTCTATTCAAGCAGTAATTATTATTCTTACACTTCAAAATTATGATATTTATATGCAAAATATTAATCTCTCATTATATGTAGATTTAGTTTCTTTGAGTGTAATCTTTCTTGTGAAATTACTACCAAAACTGAAGACTAGTTTGCTTCAAAAAAAGAAAATTAAACTTTAAATACTTTTAAACAATGAATAATATTTTCTGTGCTTTTATTATTTTTCTGCATTATGTATACTTCAAACACAAATAAGTAGGTTCAATCTATATCTCTTCAGTTAAAATGAAGATATGTTAATTCATTGAAGGATTAAAGTTGAGAAATTATTTAGCTTTAAATGGCCGAACATGAATTTTTAAATCTGAAAGCAATGAATTAAATTTATTAGCTATACTTTCTTTTTAAAGTGAAAAATTGTTTTATTGGTGAACTTATATATTATTATCAATGGGAGCACTAAATGAAACTTTTGTGAAAATGAAAAATTAAGCCAGGAAAGGTTGCTTAAAAATAAAATTCAATATTAGTACTGTTGCCACATAATAAAATATAGAAACAAACTTGTAAAACTAATTTAAAAATTATGCAATATTGACAAATTATTTATAAAAAATATAATTTTCAATGATTTTTTAAAAATTTGACATCTCTTTTTTATCTTGGGCTACATTTTTTATTCATTTATTGTCTTTTAATACATTAAAATCTTACAGGTTTACCAAAAGATTTAAGTGCATACTTTTAGCTTAATGCAGGAGGTTATATTATTTAAATTAAGTTATCTTGTATTAACTACAATAATTATTTTTATTAGCAAAAAATGCCGAAATTGATATGTATTTTAAATTTCTCAACTAATTTTAAGTAACTTTCCTATTTTTGATGAAATTTTTTACTGTGAAAAGGATTTTATATTGCTGTGTTATAACATTGTTATGGTATCTGTTAACGTTTTATTTTAAATAATTACTGAATTCCTTTTGCACTTTTAGCTGAGAGAATGCTGTGCCCAATGCCTTATTGATGTATTTAAAGAGCATATTTCAACTGAATGTTCAAGTTTTATAAGAAATAATGAAGCTGAAAGTTAGTTTAGCATTTTATGTAGTTTTGTTTCCTTTAAATTGTGATATTGTTAATAAATGTCAATATTTCTCTCGAATTTTTATTACCTAATAATGAATTTTCTTTTAATGAAACCTGAAATATTATGCAAATAGCCCATCCTTATATCTGGCAGCTATGCATATTTTTTTCTAGTACTTTGTTCAATTATATCTATAGTTGGCTGTTGCTTTATTTATATTTATGAAATGTTAACCACAGTAAAATTGCTTTTGTATATTTGAATGATTAATGTTAAATAAATTTTTATCGTTTATTTTTTTAAAAATATTAAATTTTCATATTCATGTTACCTAAAAACTATTTTGTTTTATAAAAATAAATTTAAGTGTTGTTAGCATTGCTTTTTAAAAAAAAATGTAAGGGAAAGGCAACTGATCTTAAAATTGTCAACCAAACCAAAGGAAAAAAGCTGGAAAAATCAAAACTATTATAACTTTAACATATAATATAAAGTGCTTATACAAATGTATATTATACAGATAAAGATTTTGAGTATTTTTTTACATAAAATTAAATTGGTTTATTTCTTTTATATATTATGAATCTCTAGAGCAATTAAAGTAAAAAAACTCTTGAATACAGCAGAAAAATAAACTTTTATATGACCCATGAATAGAAGTGATGTCAGATATTAAATTGAAATTTTGACTGCAACTGATGTTGTTTGTGTGCATTATGAATATCCTATTTATTAAAGTAATGTACTTACATTAATTTCACCAGATTTCTAAGTATATATTCTTTTCCACAATTTAAACCATGTTTTATTTTCACAAAATAATTTTGTTTAGATTCTAAGTCTTCAAATTCTAATAATATAAGCAGCAAAAGATTGTAGATTAACTAAGAGAATGAAAGACAAAGATATAAAAGAACAAATTTGCTGCAAAAAAAAAAAAACTTAACATTGAAGTCTTTAAAGATGGCTGAGTAAACTTTCCAGAAAGGCATGAAGAAACTCAAAATTATTGAAAAACTTATATCATTTTCAATAGTTGCTTAGTTCCAAACTTCTCGCAGATTCTACAAAGTTCTAAAACAATTATTTATATATTGATATTTCTTAATTTTTTTTTTGTTAGATTGACCACTAAGTACAGTACAACAGTATTGAAATGCAGCTTAGAATTTTGTGAACAGTTGTAATGTTAGTAGAAGTCTGCACCTCTCCCAATAAATTTAATGAATTAATTAATTTAATTTTTTTAAATGCATTTAAAATCTTTCCTTAATAGCATTTATTCTATGACCGCTCTCTTTTTAATTTGCCCAACTTGGCTGCTTACCAATTTTCCATGCGATCAGTAGTCATTGATTAGAGAAGTGCCTTAAAGACTGTGCAATTACTTACCCATCCTATTAAAAAAAAATGTGATGAATTCAATCTACGAAAATGAAATGCAGTATATATCCATTACCTTTTTATTTCTTTAATACTCTCATCTTTATCGACAACAATCGGTAGTTACAATACTAACTTGATAATTTATCACTTTAATTTCAAAATTCTTAGGATATAGCAGTCGTCTTCATGTGACCACATTATATAATGAGGCAATATTGCATTTCACCAAGGTTTTAACTAAATGATATTTTTAGTTTTAGTGACAACACATCTTATATTTATTCATGATTGAAATATTCTTTACATTAAATTTATTGAACAAATAATTATAAAACTAAAAAAGAACAATTATTTACATGTATACAAGAAATTTTTGTTGGAAAATTTTAGCATTCAATTACTGAGCTACATTTAAAGCTCACTTTAATAAATTGTTATTTCTTTTTACATCAAATGTTTTGTATTAAAGAGCTGCACGCAATCTTCAGATTGATGGACCAAATTCCAGAAGGTATTGCTCCTATCCAGAAATGTCTAGAGCAATACATTGTGCAACAAGGACTGGCTGATATGTTCTCCAATGCTGATCAAATTACTAAGGCGGGTGTCTTTCTGGCTAATAAACTAAATTTTATATATTGTTAGTACCAATTTCAAATATTACTGTCAGCAGCATAAATAGAATTTTACAATTAGATTGGTAAGATTTGTTTGATTAAAATTATGTAGAATTTTTCTTCAAAAATTTAATAATACAAGAAATGTACTAGTTTTGTCTTTTAAAAGAAAAAAAAAATGCTGTTATTATTTTTTATTGTAGAAGAAAAAAATATTATAATTGACAAAACTCCATTTTTTTGTGTCTAATAATCATTCAAGCTAGTCTCTAATATCTAATAACCAGTTTAGATTTCTTAATCATTCCTCAAATGAATTCATTGACTGTTTAAGTATGTGAAATGGCCTGATTCTCCAAATTTTGTTACAAGTCATAAATTAAATATTGAAAGTTATTGTCTTTACATAATGTATATGATGTAGAAAACGTAATACATAAATCGTTTATGATGTTTACAATTTTTATTTTATAATTTTATTTTTAAATTAATCCTTTGTTATTAATGTTTATATAATTGATAATATTGATTTAGAGTTAAATTTATGTAAAAAAAAAAAAAAAAAAAAAAAAAAAACTTGTGAATTGAAAAATTATGCTAAGCATTTCAATGTACAATATGCAGACTGAAAGAAACAATTATTATTATTAGCACTTAAACGCTAAATTTGTAAGATAGTTCTTTTATAGGAAATATGATGTTGTCTTTTCTTTTATCGAAATCTCTGTTCTATATTTTGAGACCATTAATACATTTTAATAGTCTTCAATAATTTAACAATCAATTCAATATGTTGTAGGTAAAACAAATGTTGAATTTCATTTGAATTGGTCTTATTTTTAATATTTTTTTTAATTCTATATAGCACTATTGATTCAATTATAAGTTAGTATTAGTAGTTAAGTAATACAATGAAATTCTTCTAAAAAGGACTGCCTGTTCTGTTCTAAATAATTATTGTTAGGGTCTGATTATTATTATTCAAAAACAGAGTTAATAAATAAGAAAAATTGTTGACATTTTTTTTCCCTATTCAAATTATTTTGTTTATTAAAAGTTCTTATTTATTACCATTAAAAAACTGAAATTTGAGTTAGATATCACTGCATCTTTTTCTGTAAATTTTTTTATTTTTTTTTAAGATTTATATTAGCTAAAAATCTGTTTTAGAAATAGTGTTCAGAAAACATGTACTTTGATTATATTTGCTGGTGTAAAATAGAGTTGCTTAACATTAATAAATTGTGTTTAATTTCCCCATAAAGAAAAAAAAAGTTATTATTCAATAAATTTCATAGTTGCATACAAGTTGTTTATTTTATATCTAAGGTATTGTAACAAAACTGTTCTTAAATTAAAGTAATAATTAATCAATTTGTTGTTATAGTTTTTAATTAGCAAGAATTATAAACCATTATTTTTTTGTGTAATAGGGCATATTATTTTTTTCAGGATTGTGCAAGATATGTAGAGCTATTATTAGATCTGTTTACAAAGTTTAGTAAGCAAATTAAAGAAGTTTTTAATGATGACCCTAGGTTTCTAACATCAAGAGATAAAGTGAGTTTCTTATATTTTCGATATTATTATGGTGCCAAAATAGTAGTTTAGCACTCATTTTTTATTATCTGATAAATTTGCTGTGGATATTAATATTTTTCATGTAAACCTATTTACCAACCTATAGGAAATGTCAATTCAATAACACATTCATAGATTATTGTAAAATTGTACTGGGAATCAAATTATTTGTATGAATTTGTGTAAAATTCTAAAGTAAACTGTAATAAAACAAATTTATATCCAGTGCAATTTTCATACTATGGAGAGTGATAACAGTTTATTCATTTGATTATAGTTGCCTATTTGCTGAATTTTGCTTTAAATTTTAGTAAACACTATAATAAGATTTATATTTTTATCTTTAAAAAATACATTCATTCTAAAAATATATATTTCTTTCTTTTTAACTTTATTGGCATTGTAAATATCAAATTTGTACATAGTGTTTAAGAGTTAGTATTGTGATTTAGAAATCAGGGCTATTTTAAAATTCAAGGGATATTGCAAGTATATGCCTTCAATGCAAGTAATAAAGGACAAGAAATTGAAAACTCTGAATTTCTTTTTCTGTATCTAATGTTCAAAATTTGTCAATAACAGTAATGAACCATTTTGCTTCTGTTTAGAAACGATATTCCTAAAATGTGATCTGTTGCAATAAAAATCATACTGACCTCTTTAACATCAATGAAAAAAATACAAAACAGGAAAATAATTTTGTGGGGCTTTTGTAAATAATTTTGAAATATAGTTATTTAAAGAGTCAAAATCTTGAAAAATTATATTTATCATGTTTAAGCTATTTAATTGTCTTTATTTTATTAATTAATTTCTTCAGTATATTAAAATATCTAAATTTTTTTTTTTTTAGTTTACTATTACCATTACCATTTTTCACTTATAATAAAAGTGGTTTCAAGGAAAAATTTTGGAACTATAATGCAAAACCAAACTGTATTAAGTAATTAAATGAAATGTGATTGTAATTTGTAGCAAATAATGAGCCATAGCTTTACTTTGTTGCAATTTAGTTAACTAAAATGTTGTTAATAAATTGCACTAGATTCCACTACCAAGTTGAAATAGTAATTGAAAATTTATAGTATTAAACAAATCCTGTGATCTTTGTTTCACCAGTTTATTATGTAAATATATATAAATAATTCCTTCATATATATTTATTTAGGAAATCGACCATAGAAATAAAATAAAAAGAAGTGCTAAAACTTAAAAATTTATTGATACATGATGTGCAAACCAGATTTATTACAGTTTGACAATATAGTGCTTATTATTGCTTAATTTTTTATTTTAACAAGGCATCAGTTTTTGTTTCTCATCATCACCACACCATTTGTGATGCCAACCAGTTTATGATTGTGCATTTCTCTCTAATTTTCAAAACTTTAAACAAGTCCAAATCAGATCAAATTCCAAACTTTAAAAAGAACAATGAAAATTCCCACTAAATTTATCATATACCGCCCCTTTATTAAATTTCAAATTATCTCTAGACCTTTTGAGAAGTTTTTTTAAATACTTCATTATATGCACTGCAATTCAATTATATACATCTGGCGAATCAATTTTGCATGCCATTGCTGCCTAAAATTGATGCATATGAATCAATAATCTGCCTCCACTTTGTGCACACTTTCTTGCCCAAAATCACTAAACTCAAAAAAATGTTTGCTTTTACAATATTAATATAATGTGTCAAAGTTTGGAAAATTGCTTTTTGCTCACTAAATAAATATTTCATGTGAAATTGATGATGAGTTGCAAGCTATTTGGGTTATATTTGACAAAATATTAATTCTAAAAATTAACTTGGATTTAATCATTGTGCTGTTAGTTGAACAATACAAATTATAAGAATTGTCATTTTTATATGTAAAAGAAAAATTGGATGTTGTGGACACAGGGAAGAATGACAATTTCTCGCATTCAAGAATGACAATTTCTTGCATTTATGTAAATATCACTGTATATATTTTGCAATTAATGGACTTTATTATTTATAGAAAAATAAAAGTTTTATCTAATAAATATTTTTAAGGTACCAAAAAGTTTTAAAAGAAAATGGCATTCATTCTGTATGCCTCCTAATTTGTAATTTATTTTATATATGTTTTTTGGTGTGTTTTGTTAACTTATTCTTTTTAATAAATAATAGGCTTTCAAGCAACTTGTAAATGACACATCTGCTTTTCGTCTTGAACTTCCCTCAATGGAGAAATGGTAATCTTATAATTTTTAATGTTTCTATGTGTTCTGTGTAAGTATCTGCTGAATAGTCTAACATATCTTTTCATGATTTTCCATTTACAGGTATCTAATCAACATTTACTTCTTCAAACACACATCTAGCTTCCCTCACCTCAAATTTGCAATAAACTATTTCAAAATATAAAACTTTAATGTCACTATAAAATTATAAACTCTACATTAATTTCTTAAATTCTCTTAACAGCAGAGCTTGGCCAATGGAGTATGTTTCCAGTTAAATCAGGCCTCACATTAACTTTATTTATAGCTGAGATGTACTTATTTTTAAAATCAAATGCTATAACCACATGTATTGCAACTAATTTGTCTTTTAACTATCACATGCCAAATTTGCCCACATAGGCATACAAGCTAAGTTTGCACAATATTGAAATTTCTAAAATTCAATATATCATCCGCCTAATATGTGGTGTTACATTAGATCGATTTTATACAGATTCATAGCTTTGAATATGGAACTAATTTTTGTATCGTAAACAACGAAATTAGTCACTGAACAACAAACGCTAATTTTTTTAAACAGCTTTTAATGAACATTTTCTGGTATTCATTATGAATTTTTGGCTTGGCATTTTATTTTATTTTCTTCAACACAAAGTAATTTCAGTTTTCAAAAAAGTTATCTCCTTTTTTTCCCATTTGATTATGCATATTTCATTGCAAATTATTAATTTACACTTTATTTAGTGCTAAATAATTAGATGCATTCATTTAGTTTTACCCATACAACTTCAAAGTGAAGTTCCGTCTTTTCTTTCACAATAAATAAGCAAGATATATATCAATCAATATATTAAATTTGACTAATTGAAGATAAAATATTAAGTATTAGGTGATAATTACTAGTGAGCTTATTATAAAGGAAAGGGGGTCAGTGAATTAAGATTATTTATATTTAAATCCCCTCCCCGATATTTTAAGTTATAGGGTATTATGAAGTATGTTTTTGGATGAAGAAAACAATACAAGAATAAATTATTATATAATATTTAAGAATGTTGTTAAAAATTCTAAATGTTGGATTTTTCCACTTTATGTAATATTGCAAATACCACAATAAATAAGGAACTCTAAAATTTAGCAATATTTTTTAATTAATATTTAAAATATTCATAAATTGAAATAGAAATTATAAATGCAAACATGCTGTGATATTTTGTGCATTTTATAATAATCAATTTATAATTTACAATGGAATTTTTATTTGATATAAAAAAAAATTATATTTTTAAACTAATGTTTGCAATGTAAAATCGTCTATTCAAAACATGTTAAGCAATGGTCCAATTAAAATAAAAGTTTTTAATTAGGAAGGGCCTGTAAAAATAATGTATTTAAATGTTATTTTTGCTATTTTAAACTAATTTAACAAAAATAATTTCTTTAAATTTGTTAATTTATTGTTCCAGTGTACTAAAAGTGAATGTATGTATGTAATATATATATATATTTTGAAATTTTTGTAGTAAGACACAGCCTGAATCTCGTTGTCCTGAACTCCTGGCCAATTATTGTGACATGCTTTTAAGAAAAACTCCCCTCAGTAGGAGATTAATTTCCGATGAAATTGAATCAAGGCTCAAGGATATTGTAAGTTTTGAAATTATCTAATTATCTCTTATCTAATGGCTTTTAAATAAATCTATTTCATTGTTTTGGCTAAATTTTTATTTAAAATTAGGGAAGATAGTGTTCAATATTTCATCAGTTCTCTTGGTGTGGAAATAAGATATTTCTATTGGCTCGAAATAATTTGACGTTTCACACATTGAGTGTTCAATGATTATTTGACAAATAATTTCAGTATAACATAATAGTATGATGTATTTCAGTATGATAGTCTAAAATTTATCTGTTAACCATTAAATAATTTAGTATATACAATATTCTGTCAATTACATGTCATTACATTGGAAGTGAAAGTGGTTTATAAAGGAATATGACACATAACTTTAAATTAATGATTTTTTAACCAAAAACAATTTTGGAAAGTATTTTACATATGCATCAATTATTGAATTGACTAACTTAATAACATTAAAACTAAATAAAATAAAAATAAATAAAATGAAGAAATATTTGTTTTATTTATAAAATCTTAAAATAAGTAAAAGTGAGTATTCTTTTTTTTTTTAAGCCCTCTCATTTAAAATTCAAATTCATCAAGATGCGAAGCAGTAAAATCTTCTTCAAGAAGAAAGTAGAAAAGAGAATTCATATTCTCCAATTTCAAATTATAAGGAAAAGCGATAAGATGAAAACATATATTTTAAAAAGAAATTTTTGATGTTACAGAAAAATTATATTAAAATAAAAATTTCAATAATTTATTATCAAGAAGTACTTAAAAATCAGGAATATTTTAGGAAGAATCAAATACAATATTTCAATTAATTGTGTGAACAAATTAAAATAACATTTTGTTCAGCATTATTTTTTAACCCAAATCTTTGAAAATAAATTTTTAACTTTAAAATAAAAATACATTCTATGCAAGTAAGATTTTACTTCAGTTAAAAACATTTTTGTTCCATTTAATTTTAAGCAATTATCATTAATATTCACAACTAAATCAATTTATTGCATTTATTCAAGCTTTTGTAGTTTTATTATAGTGCCTTAAAATTATTGTGAGGTATTTCATAACATTTATGTTTTAGATCTTACTGATATATTGATAGCTTTTCTAAAAAAAAAATCATATAGTTTTCGTATTAATAGATTAGCCTGTATAATTTTTTGTTTTAATGTGGAAAGTTGAAGGAAATCTGTTGCTGGATTTATGGAACTTTTAAGAAAAAGGCATTTGTGTGTGTGTGTGCATTCATTTTCATTTTTTTCTTAAATTCTGATATGCCTAAGTTTGATTAGCTGGAGTATTAAGTTATTTTTATTTAAAATGTTATGTATCTTAATTTTAATTTAATTTGTCATAGAAATCAGTTGAAATATTAATAATTTTATCAAATAGTATAATTTTAATGTTTTGTCAAATAGTTTGATAAAAAAAAGTTGGAACTGTATTTGCATGTAGCAAAAGAAATCTAAAGATTTGTTTTTTCAAAGTAATTTTAATTTAAAGGCAAATATAAATTAAACTTAACCTTAAGGAAAAAAATTTAAAATAATAGAATTTGTGAATTTTGTTGTTTGTGTTGTATTTTTGTTGTGTGTTGTATAATGATATTTATGAAACATTTATAAATATTTTCAGATTCTAGTTTTAAAATATATACAAAATAAGGATGTTTTCATGAGGTATTATAAAGTCCACCTAACCAGACGTTTAATACTGGATTCTTCACCTGACAGTGAAAAAGAAGAAAACATGGTTGGATGGCTAAGAGTATGTTAAATCTTCCTTCTGTATAAAATAGCTAATTAAAAAAAATTAGGAAAATTCCTTTATTTAAAAAATATTAATTTTTAAAGAAATTTCTAATTTGAGGACATTTCTTTTCATTAACATTTATTTATTTTATCTTTTTGTTACTCATGACTAATAATTAAAAAAGATGTTATAGTATATATGTAATTATTCAAAGAAATTTCATATTTTAAATATCGGATGACAAGAATTAAATCTCTTGTAATAAGTTTTTCTTATATTTAATGTGATATCAAGCTTCATTAAGATTTGAATGTATATCATGCTATTTTCAAATAATTAGGCATTATGTACTTAATACACAATGTTTCTAAGTATTTTTCACTGACTGCATTTCATTTTATATTCATGCCATTCAACCTTGAATAAATTTATATTTCTTATTAAATTTTTTAATTTGCCCATTTTGCCATCATACTATACAAAGATGTCAAACTTAAATAAGATCTATCAATAATTGAAACATTAAAAATATAAAAACCATAATAGACATGCACAAGAGAAAAAAAAATTTAGTATGGTATTTTTGCAACAAATCCAGATCTGGAATTATGTGAAAATTATTAATGTGGCACCTGAATTGACATCTGAATTTTTGATTCATTTTATTTTTATGCATTTTCTGTACTATTTATCTCTCTTTTTCTCTCTCTCTGTCTGTCTGTGTGTTTATATAAATATGTATATATATTTGTTCCTTTTAGGATGTTGGTATGCCAGCTGATTACATAAACAAATTAGCTAGAATGTTCCAGGATGTAAAAGTGAGTAAAGATTTAAATCAGAAAATTAAAGATTCTCATATTCATAAGGGAACTTTTTCTGGTAAGTGACTTTTTTTATGTAAATTTATGTGTTGAATTAAATTGAATTTTAGTTATATATTTGTAGCATATTTTAGTGCCAAGATTATTCCTGCCTGTCAATTGTTATTTTAGTAGCTTAGGCAAAATATCAAAACTTGGTGTAATTAAATATGCCTGATAGAAAATATATTTTTCAGAAGTATGATTATTGATATATGCAAATGAATTTTGTGCGTTTGTTAATTTTGTGGTCATTCATTTTTTGATTAATCAATTTTTTATTGAATGTTTCTAATTCTGTGTAAATTATAGAAATCGCAACTCGTTCTTATTTTCTCTTTTTTTTAGATTCCATCAATATCAAAATATTAAATGTTGGTGCTTGGGCTAGAGGAAGTGAAAGAGTTCAGGTTTCCTTGCCGTTGGAACTAGAAGATTTTATTCCGGGTGTAGAAGATTACTATAAACAAAAACATAATGGTCGTAAATTGCAGTGGTACTACCACATGTCAAATGGGACCGTAAGAAAAGTCTCTTTATGAATATAATTAATGTTTTCCTTTCATTTTGTTTACTTAATTTTACTAATTTCAAAATTGTGTTTTCATAAAATTTGATGAAATGTTACATAATATATATGCTGTATGAAAATTAAACATGCTTAAAATATATCAAATTGGTTTTCTTTTATGTATTGTACATAGAGATAAAAATATAAGTCCTAATAAATTAGTTTCAGTTTTAGCTTTATTTCAGAAACAATTTGCAATATTTAGTGACAAAAAATTTTAATTTTAATCCATTTCACAGCTAGTTGCTAATAATAATAAAAAATGATTATTTAATATTACATGATTTTATTTTGAAACATCACAAATATATTTCCTTTCAGCTAGTTTAATAACTACAAATATTGCTTGATAAGTATTTGTCTAATTTCTATGGTTAATATGTGATTTATGTAGCTTTAATATTTGCATTAATATGATTTGATTATTTTAAAAACACATTATTTTATAATACTTTTATATCTTCCGTAGATTACATTTAGCAATAAGGTTGGAAAATTTGATCTGGATGTAACTACTTTTCAAATTGCTGTTCTTTTTGCTTGGAATGAAAGACCCTATGACAGGATATCCTTTGAAGATTTAAGATTAGCTACCAAGCTCCCAGATGCTGAGCTCAGAAGAACAATGTGGGTGAGTAACACATATCAAATTTACATACACACAATTATAAGTAAAAAATATTATAAGCTCCACATTAAGGTTCTGAGTAATTTTAGTTAGCAGTCACTTTATTTTTGGATGGCCTTCATGCTGCCATTGGAGAATGTTTTAGGCTAGTTATTTTCCTCTTTCTTCATTTCCTCTTTCACATGCTGCAAAGAACTAGTTCTCTCATTGATGATCATTTGTTGAGCTAGCTTATCATTTATAAGGATGCCCTACACTTACATGGTTTTCTAGCCATTTTAAAACTTTCCAATTTACTATTTCCATATTGTATTATAATCCTACCAAATTATTTCATATAAAAATGTTAATAAATTTTATTTTCTGTTGCTGGACAATGCCGGATTATTTGTGCTAGTTAAAAAAGAAAGTGTTGTTCAGTAAAATGTAAAAAGCTGCCCCCTACCCTTACCATGAAATTTTCGTTTTGTGTTTCAATTAACTAATGCAGAGAAAGATAAACTTTTTACACTTTAAAAAAAAAAGTATAATTTAGAACAGGGGTCTTCAAACTTTTCAGCCGGTGGGACACATTCTTCACTCCAGTAAGTCCACATTGTTCACTCCAAAACCGTTTTAATTTTTTTTGCCATTATCTATAATTTCTAGACTAGATGCCGAGTACGTGCTCTGCGCGAGCCTACTTTTGCTAAATTCGCTGGTTCAATTAAGTAATACAATTACAATGCAGCAATCTTTGCTTGACGAAAGTCAATATGGTCAAAAGCGGAAATAGGCTGCAATTCTTTGCCAGATGGCGCTAGTAGTAGTTTGAAATCTCAAAAACATTCGTAACCTCATTGGTTGGAGAAATTCTGGTGTATTCCAGTAATAATATTCGCAGTAGGACTGAAAAAATGTGGAGCGACCCCGTAAATTTATTTTAAAGAAAAGACGTCAAGCAAACTGTATCTATTGGCTCGGATTAGTGCAACCCCGAAAAGACCAATCTGAAAATATGTCCATCTAACTGTATTTTGATTTAACTTGAACATTTTTATGTGTGATTTACTGGCCTTGGAAAAAAAGTCAAAAATAGACAGTGAATGCAGAATATTCAAAGATCAATAGAACTTTCAATATTTCGTGATTGAGTCCAATAATAAGGTAAATAAAAACTGATTTGTATGAAGAACTTCTTGGAATATAACATTAAACGCCATTATGAAACGAAACATTTTCAAAATTATTTTTATACAGGAAGTTTGACAATGATAGAAAAATTTGAAGCTTTGAAACTTGAAATTGCAGCAATCTTTGGAGGCAAAAACATGTCAATAAAAATGAACAAGAGGCTGCACTTGTGTCAAAGGCAGTAGAAAATGTGGTGGTTCTCAAAACCAAAGTCTTCACATGGAGAAATGATCAAAGAATGCATCAATGCAGTTCTGAAGAAATGTGCTTCGAAAAGGAAAATTTTTGGATTTGTCAGCAAACACCGTTCTAGGAAAGAAAGACCAGAAAATCATATCATCAACTGTCTGACAAAAATGAACATCTTGAGTTTTTCAGATCTGGCCTTGAATGAGTCAACGGATGTGAAGATATGGGAGAGAATGTTGATTTTTATTCGAGGAGTAAATAAAGGCTATGAAGTGTATGAAGATCTTCTTGGTATTGATAGTATTCACTTCGAGCACGAAACTGGGCAAGATATTTTTTAAAAGTTGGCAATGTCATTAATAAAAAGAACCTACATGGAAAAACTTGAAATCTATTACACTGATGGAAGCAAAAACATGTGTGGTAAAAATAAAACGAACTAAATTTGTCAAAGGCAGTAGAAAATGATGGTGGTTCAAAACCATTAGTCTTGCATTGTATCATTCATCAACAGTCCTTTGCGGAAAATGTTTGGATATGTCAATCATAATCTAAAAATGTTCACACAGTCATATCAGTTGTTAATTTCATCAGATCCACTGGGCTGAAACACCGACAATTTTGCGAGTCGAAGTTTTGAGTGCTTTGAAGATAAATTTTGATACTCGTTTCTCAGACTTTGATGACATTGCAAATGAAATTAAGATTTTTCAAAATCCTTTTGATACTGACATTGAAACCCTAGGCCCTGAACTCCAAATGGAAATTATTGATTTACAGTGCAGTGATATAATTAAAACAGATATCAAAACTATCTTTGTTGGAATTTTATAAGAGTCTTCCACTTATACAATTTGATAATTTACATAAATTTGCTCGTGGGCTGTTTTCTGTTTTTGGTACTACTTACTTGTGTGAGAAAGCATTCTCCAAAATGAAGTACACAAAGAATGTTTACAGATCTAAGTTAACCGATGAGCATCTCAAATCTCTTTTAATAATTGGTACAAGTAAAATTGATCCACAACTACAAACTATTGTCAGTGAAAAATTACAATTACATAAATCTCATTAGTATTTTTTTACAAGTGGATACACTCCGCGTTTCATTCGCATTCATTTAGCTTTTCCGTTCCTGAAGGATTTTCAGGATAAAAATCATGTTTGATTCAGGATATATATATTCAAAACATCGATATACATACATATGCGATACTCTTTACATCAACATAACTACCGAGGGTAACCGTGGGATATTCACTAGTTTATAATGTTAGTGGGATTCATTTAAATTATTTGTTAGTTGTTATGCTTAAGTTAAATTTTCTGCATAATATGTTTGTCATTAAGCTTTATCTAGCAAGTAAATAAAATCGCGTGTTATTATCATTCTGTGTTTTTTTATCCAACTTATTACAGCAACAATATGCTATTCGCTGTCGTGGGCCAGGATTTGGCCCGCGGGCCGTAGTTTGCAGACCCCTGATTTAGAAGACTATTAATGCCACTTTGTTGTTTATTTCTTTAAGTACAATAATAACATTAATTGCCTGATGCAATGATTATAAATAACAATAGAAGAATATGTGATAGAAGTGAAATAGTAAAAATTAATTCTAAGGGTAGCATGTAGTTTTAAACTATGTTGTATTTCAATATATGTCAAATTTGAAAATCATTTGGTTTTCTATTGGGTTATAAAATGCACATACCAAAAATAAATAAAGCTGTTTATTAATAGCCATATTCCTTTAGATATCTTATGAAGAATTAAAAGTGATTTTTTCCTATATTTTAATTTTTTTAAATTCATTTTTAAAATGAACAAAATCCACTACATGGAATTTTGACATTATCACTTTACTACTTTTCTTTTTTTTTTATTTCCAAAGTTCAAGTTGAGAAAAAGATTCAAGTGCTATGTCTCCAAATTAACTAAAAAGCAATCCTATTTTGAAATGGAATAAAATGTTTGAATAGATGTCTTAATGCATTTTCAATGTCTTTTACTGGCCTTTTTCTTTTTTTTTAAATTTATTTCTCTCTTATTAATTTAGTACTATTGAAAAAAATAGAAAGAAAAATATGATTGACTTTCCCAAGTAAATAATCCCTCTTAAAAAAAATATGGCGTGAAAAACTTCTACTCGTAAATTTATTTCTCCCTTGAATTAAATAAGGTTTTTATAAATTTAGTGTACTTGCTTTTTGTGTTGTTTCTTAATAGTTCTGCTACGAAATTTTGAAAAATATCTAATTCTGTAGAATTTTATTCAGCAAGCAAGAAAAAAAATTGGTGTCTTTATTTATAGTTTACAATACATAATGTACAATTTAATGTTAAAAAAATTATTTATAATTTGATCAGCAATTCAAAATATTCTTTACTTTAAGTGAATACTCTTATATGCATTTATGCGCAACATAATCATAAATTACTTGCTCCACCAATTTCTAATATTTTAAAAATGTAGCTATAATCTTACAACGTAACAATGAAACAAATATTATGACTATATATATATATATATATATATATATATATATAGAAAAATCATAAAGAATTTAAAAATTTCTGTTAATAGTTATGTACTGTATTTTAAGGCAATGATTGTGAAACTTATCATGAAAAGAGAAATTCTGCTATACACCTATTCCATTCATTGGGCATTATTCAAGTAAATGTAATTAATAATCTTAGTGATTTATTTATTTTTATTAATTATTTATAAATATATTTTTTTCCCTTTAAAATTAGAAAATTTGCAGAGATGCCAACTATTACGATTTATCTGTAGTTTCCTCTAAAATTAAAATTTTTGGTTAACTATAAACTGTAGAATAAACTTCTTCATAGTTTTTTTAATAGAAAAAGTCCTTTTTTTTTTTAATATTTTTTTTAATATTTTTTTTTCAAATTTTCCCAATTAAAATACTTTTTATTGATATTAAGTTAATTAGCACTTGCTTTTGCAAAGAATAGAGAATCTTATACACTATTTTTTTAATAAAGAGAGATACATTCAGTCTAATCCAATAATACAAAGCAAAAAAATAAATATACTAAATGGGGGAAATTAAAAAAAAAAAAAAAGATTAATACTCTAGTCTACTATAGAAGAATATTAAACTTTTCACCTCTAAGAAATGTATACATTTTTAATTCTAGACATTTAAAATTTCTGTGCTGAATAAAAAAAGTTTCTAATTTATGTTGATTTTCCATAATGTAGTATGGTTTAATTTAATGTCTTGTGCATCCATTTCAATCTCTTCATATCCAAAAGTTTTAGAATCACAAATTTAAGAGTTTTCTATTTGCAATAATTAAGATAAATCTTAATTTTCCCTAATATAGTTTGGTTCATAGATTATCAATACACAATTCTTTTTACTTATCTCATTTAAAAAAATTTTCAATCATCCATCACATTTGGCAATTACTTTGTATTTGCTGTTTTGTTTAAACTATATTTCAATCATATGTCATTCTAGTTCCATAATTCAAGCCTTTTTAATTTGTTATGTGGTTTTCTGCATACTCAATATAGTTCATCACTTTATTTATAGCTAAATACAATAATATTTTAGTTTTCCCTTTCCGAGTTCAACTACTTTCTTTTAAAAACATTGGTGTGCTGCTATTATTCTTTTGAATGTGTTTAAATTTTAGTGCTGTTGAAAATATCTTATTTAGTTAAAACATTAATAAGTTAAAGTCAGTCAGTCTTTACTGGATTTCGGAGTACCTTTGCCCCAGAGGGCCGTAAACTCCTATCTTCTATTTAGTACATGGTGATGAGAAAAAATATGATTTACAAAGAAACAGAGAATGAGTAATTAAGGATAATGTCCCCATGAGTAAGAGAAAATAAAAAAATTAAGTAAAAGTCAAACAAAATAAAATAAAAGTTAGGAGCTTAATTATTTATTTATAAATCTATATACATAAATATTTTTTTATTTATTTATTTAAAATAGTAAGTATAATACATGTAAACTATTAGTTTATTATATATAAGGATAAGAGTGATTTTCTATTAATAAAGGGGTATAGTATGTGTAGACATATTATATTTATGTTTAATATGATTAAATAGGTTAGTTTACTTAAGTATTTAGCATTATTAGTCCATTCAATGAGTTGATTAAAGAGGAAAATATCAGGGGAAGAAATTCTATATCTCATGAAGAGTACAGCTTCAGTTTTCTAAATGTTTATTTTTATTTTCCAACGTGTGAGCCAAGCTTCGAGCTATGTGAGACAAACAATTTAATTGTAAGATCTTGCATGTTTTTAATGGAGACCGCAACTGACGTGTTATCTGCATATAAGCTTAAGTGAATGTTAGTTGATTGTGAGATGTCATTTATGTAGAGATTGAAGAGAAATGGACCAATCAGGGAGCCCTGTGGCACGCCTGCATGAATACGCTTCTGTGTAGAAAAATAATTATTGATTTTAACAAAGAAAGACCTTATTAATAAGCTGTTGACTATATACATCTATTATATAATGAATCTCAAATTAAAATTTTTTTGATAAAATATTTGTATATATAGTTAATTATATTGCTCTTTTTGTTCAGCATATATATATATATAATGGAATATTTCAACTGTAAAAAGAATTGTACTGACTAAAACATTTCATTAAATGAAAATATTACTTTTAAATAGAACATCACTTAATATCTCTCTAAAATAATCAATAAACTAAAAATGCACTATTTGTTATCATAATTTGTAAAAGTGTTAGCATTAGAATCTTTCTTAGATTAAATGAAAAATCAAGTAATCAAAATATGTGTAGTGATACAAATTGTGCTTTTATTTTTGCAGTCATTAGTTAACTTTCCAAAAATAAAGCAGCAACTTTTGCTATGTGTGCCAGAAGTTAAAACGCCCAAAGAATTTGATGATAGCACACAGTTCTGGGTAAATCAAGAGTTCTGTTTGATGTAAGTATGCATTAATAAAAGTTAATACTGTTTTTTAATTAAAAGAAAGCTTTATATAATAACATATTTATATAAAAAGGGCAGATCTGATAGATTTCTGTTTAAAAGAAAAGAAAAATTCTTCTGAAATCAAAAATCTTTCTTGTATCTATAAAATGCTGATCCTATTATGAGGAGGGCTTCTGTCATAATAATAAGTTGTATTTTTTAATATGGAAAATTATCTTATTTTTTTTCCTCCGATTTTTATTTTGTAATGCAATAATCTAGTTTTTGGTTTCTCAGCATTAGTGATAATGAATATTTTTGAAAATATCTTTCTGGTTGAGAAATTATATTAAAGTAAAACAGTATTTATTTGAATTGTCTTTTATTTAAAAAAAATGCAGAAGAAACGGCAAAATGCAGAAAAGTGGAAAGCTGAACTTAGTGGGAAGACTACAATTATCTACAGAAAAGAGCAAAGAAGAGGACAACGCAAGTATAGTACAGCTTCGAATCCTTAGAACTCAGGTATATATATATAAAAAAAAGCTCCATTACCTTTAGTTTATTGGTATTTTTGATATAAATGAAAATATTAAATCTATATATGAAAGAGTATGGAATAACTATGGTACAATTATTTCTTAGATAATATTAATTTCTTTCCAAAATAGATGGGTTTTTCATTATAGTCAAATGATTTCTTTTCTTTTCTTCTTTCAATTCCTACTATTAGTTCACACTCTCCCTATATACACAGTCCAGTCACATTAATGTGACCACCACCTACTTTTGATGTCAACGTGAAATAACCAATCACAAAAGGCAGGTGGCAGCACATTGCAGTGGAGTGTATATAATTGATGTCGTAGGGCATCGGAAAGCATTTCAATCGTTGGCGTAATGCAGAAACATAGCGATTTATCCGACGTCCAAAGGGCATGATTATTGGCTTTCGGGCCAAGGGTGGAAGCATTTCGGAAATTTGTGAACTGTTCGCGTGCCGCCGTGGTAAAAGTATACCGTGCATGGCAAAATGGCACTATCAAAATCAGCGGAGTGGCACATGTGGTGCACCACGGACTATAGATGACAGA
The DNA here is from genome assembly GCA_021605095.1 of Caerostris extrusa. NCBI lineage: Eukaryota > Metazoa > Arthropoda > Arachnida > Araneae > Araneidae > Caerostris > Caerostris extrusa. Next base: position 9,036 of record BPLR01020267.1, on the reverse strand, counting down.
GGCGAACGAAGGCTACGGAGATGCGTTCGGGCGAATAGACGTGCAACTGACCGCCCAGATGAACCAATGGGCTACCAAGAGTGTATCCTAAACAACGGTTCAGCGCACGTTGCTGCGCATGGGCCTCCGCAGCAGACGCCTGGTTAATGCACCTATGCTGACTGCTGTTCATCGGCGACGTAGGCTGGAAGGTCACGCGGCGGGGAAGAAAATTTCTTCGACCCGTTCACACCGAAACTTCAGAAATCCGTTTACGCCTAGTGAAGTTCCAGTTACTTCTACTATTGGCTCTGTCCAAGTCACATGACGCGGCAAGCATTTGAGAGCTGAAAGTTGGTCAACTCGGTGGATTTCAACTGGTTTCAAGCGAACGCGGTGAGGCTGGTGATTGGTCAACGCCTCGGTGGGAACAATCCCTTAACAGAATAGGATAGAATACTGTTGGGAAGTAAGTTTGGCTTCGTAATGATGGGAACGGAGAAGTGATTCGATATGCACAGTGGTTGGTTGTTATTGCGGAGTAAACTTAAAAGGGAAGAAATGCATCAAAAAGGCATTATGATTGTTAGAATTTCAGAGGAGGCATCGAGTTTCACTTGATGATGAATATTTATGACAAGGATATCAGATGACCATTACTAGAAGACGAGAGGCTCCGTGAAAAAGGTATAGGCGATTAAGTATAATGAGAAACTGCACTGTGAGAAAAAAAAAAAATAATGAATATTGTATGAGAAATAAATTTAAAAAGATGAGTTGGAACAATGGTCAAAAGAATGTAATAAAAGAAGGAATCCCCTTTTATAAAAGGACAAAATGGATATTGCAAAAAAAAATATATTTTTGAGGTGGTTTTAAGCTAAGATTCCATTTTGAAGCTGTGTAGGAATAGTTGCATCTACCATTACATTGAGTAAAAATAGTTTATTTGAAGATTTTGATTTGATTTTTGGTAAGATGAGTAATTGGATTTAGAGGAAGGCACAGTAAGGCTTTATTAGGAATGCAATCTGGACCAGTATATTTACGTATGATTTTTTTTTTTTTTTTTTTTTTTTTTTAATGACATTAGTTGGTGAGAAGAAAATATTGCAGCTGGAAGTGGAGATTTATTCAGCGGATCTTTCAATCATTTGTTTTCTCTGCTTTTGAGAAATTTTTTTTTTTCTTAGAGGAAGTGGATTTGCACTCGGAATCGGGCATAAAGGAAGTTGAAATTTTTGAAAAGTAGGAACCGAGCGACAGCATTGATTGATCTCCCGAGTCGTATGAGAATAATATAAGTGATGTTATTAACTGAAGGCTCTGCTTCAATTCGTGATCGAATAGCATCGAGGTGCGTAGCTAGTATATTAAGTTCGTCGTCTCCTTTAGTCGTTCTAAGTTGGATAGTCGTTTTTTTAGTCGTCTCCTTAGTAAGACCAATTATTATTATTTTTTTTTCAAAAACTCTCCAACTTCCAAATTTATTTCATCGCCGTCAAAGTAATTCCCTCCGGACACAATGCTATGCCAACTTTTTTTTTTCAATCCTCAATGAATGCTAAAAAGTCATCGGCAGAGATGGCCTTCCAAGCGCGCGGCGATTCACGTTGAATCTCTACAATCGACTCAAAACGGTGTCCCCGAAGTGGTCTTTTGAGTTTAGGGAAATAGCCACAAGTCGCACGGTGTGAATACGGTGGTTGTGGAACGTTCACTTTTGGCGAAAAAGTCACGAAGAATCAATGCAGTGTGAGCTGGCGCATCCAGTGTTTTCGGTACCAATCGAGATTTGACGCGTTTGAGGCCCAAAATGGAATGGACCGATCCTTTTGAAATTCCATCATCAGCAAGGTCTTTAATTGTAAATCGACGGTTTGCAAGCACCCAATCTTTAATTTTTGGACGCGAGCCTCGGCGGTTTAGGTGGATGGCGGACCAGAGAGCTCTTCGTCTTCAACACGTTTTCTTTGAACTGTTTATACCACTTCTAAACATTTCTTTCTGATATAGGAATGCTCATCGAAGGCCTTCTGCAACCTTCTATACGTTTTCGCAAACAAAATTGAATGCAAGTTCTATGCTCAAATAATTCAGACATTTCAAAAATCGCCGGAATCAGTTTTAGCGTCTCACAAAGCCAAGCGTAACTCAAACACTAATGAAGATTTTGACGTGAAATTTACCAAGGACAGTACCAGCAACCTGAAAAAGAAGAAAAAAGTGAAATTCCATCAACCCCTTGAATTTTAAATTGAAAATGGGTCTTCCTTTTTGGACACAGTAGTAGGTTGTTCAGATCGGACGCGAATTCATGCGCCGATGGGTTAGAATTAATGCCTATATAGTATTGAATCAAAATATCCGAGGGAGTGTGAATATTTTTATTTAAGTCCAAATCCATGGTGTTAGTCCTAAGGCGACAGTCAGAAATGTTAGATTAGGAGGTGTGAACACCGGCAGGAGTTGACATGTCCGAGTCTAATGAAATAGAATCCTAAGTTGAATGAATAAAAAAGAGAAATCCAAACAGTATTAAAAAACGCTATTGTCTGTAGCTCTTTATAAAAGAGAGCAATGGATGTAGAAGTGTCTGAATAATTAATGAGTATCCCGCACTTTATAAAAGCCAATCAACCCTTGGTTAGGTAAATTTTTTTACAAAAAAAAAAAAAAAAAATCTAGCAAGAACTCTGGAAACGAATCATAGATTGGTTCGCAGAGCAAGATGGAGCACGTCCGTTCACTTCTGAGCCTAAAAATGCAAATGGTAAATGTTTCATATGAATGGGCCTACTTATCTTCAGGCTGTCGGCTTCAGGTTTAATATCGTTATTATAGGGTGTAAGAGTTCTGTTTTTATGACGTTTTTGCTGGCAATAGTAATTATTTCTTATGTCAATAATATTTGTCATAGGTGAAAAAATTTGTTAAATGATCGAAACTATATTGACTATTTCAAATTAAATATTATTAATATTTTAAATTTGTAAATTATTTACCACCATGCATAATTTTTTTCTACAACTAATATATTTTATTTGTGCCTTTTATATTTATTATCTTGTTAAATTTTTAAATAATGTTATATTTAATAATAATGTGCAAATAAGCCGTAATTTGTTATTTGAAGGATTAAACCAGTTCTTTATTTCCCATTTATTACACGACCACATTTTTTTTCAAACAGAAAATCTACCATTATGTTATATCTGGAAATAAAATTTTGAAAAATGAGATTTCTTAAATAATATTTAAAAACATATTTATGGCATTTATCCATTATTTAACTTTACGTAATTATTGTTCATTCTCCTTATGCATGACATATTAGGGTTTTGTGTGTATTACATTTTGTACTTTCATAAATTAGATACATATAAATGTTAAAACTAAAAACACTATTTTTGCTTATACAAATTGAAATAACTTATAGTAAATATATAAACATTTTTTTTCTTATTTGACTCATTATTATTTGATGCTTTTAAACTTTAAATGAATTTTTTATTTCTTACTATAATCTATTTAAAATTAATTTGTATTTCAATTAAATAACATATTCAATGTAAAAAAAAAGTTTGCCAAAACAAAATTCAGAGAAAAATTTAATACATTTTTTTCTATTAAATAATCCAATAATCATATTTTTTAAAAATCCATTAATAGTCGGTACAATATTTCAATTAAAAATATTCATTGTCAAGAATTCCACTATTCAAAGCTGTAAAAAGGATTTTTTAAAAATTATCCTTTTAAAAATACAAAATGTATTAATAAATACATCCATTACTGAAATGTATTTAATTCAATAATAGATGCATTTATTGATATACATTAAAAAAAATATTTTATGATCTATAAAACATAATTTTTAACAAGCTATTCTAAATTTCTTCTTGTATGTATCAATAATTAGTTTTGCATTGAATTTACGATACCATACAAAATGATTAATTTCGGTACAAATCGTATGAATTTATTTCATATCAAACATATGATTACTAAATAGTATAAATTAATTTGTATATGCCTTGAAATCTGAAGGCAAACTTTTAATGTAAAAATATGCTTCAAAAATATATAAAAATGTAATTTCTCCTGCTACGAAAATCATTTTTGATTTTTCACCCACGTGTGGTTATTGTATTGTAAAATAATTAAATCAGCTTTCTTTAATGTTTATTTTTATTATTGAATAAAATGTTTAATCTGAAATGTTTTTTTGGATTCATTTAACAGGAAGCTATCGTACAGATAATGAAAATGCGCAAACAAGCCACCATGCAACAGCTGCAAATTGAATTGGTTAAAATCTTGAAAAACATGTTTCTGCCTTCCAAGCAGATGATAAAGGAACAGATTGAATGGCTCGTTGAACATGATTATATGCAAAGGAAAAAAACAACAGAAATCGTTTCATCTATGTGGCATAATTGTCACTTATTAATGATTTTAATGGAATTCTGATCAAGGTCATGTTATTTTGTTTTTCTCGACAAATACTTGCACGGCTGATTTTTTTTAAATTATATATCACGTTGTGATCTTTGTCACAAAGTCATTTTTATTTATGTAGTTTTTAATTTTATTTTTATTTCTATATATAACGTTTTATTGTTTAATAAAATTGTGTTTGTTTTGTTACTGAAATAAAGTTGATTTGTTCATTTAGTTGTACATTATTTGTGACAAATTGATGTAATTGTTACAGGAGTATGTAATAATAGTAAATTTTGAACCTTTTTAAAACTCTTTTTGTATAAGCAATTAAGAAAGCTCATCTTTTAAAAATTATTTTGTGAAATTATTGTGTATACTTAAGCAGAACGAATTAAAGAATTTTTTTAATGTTAGGCAATAGTGTATATTACTCTGAGAACAAAATAAAAATTTATAATAGAAATTTTTTTTATAGCAACAAAAATAAAAGTGCATATTTCTCTGAGAAATAAGATGTACTTTCAAAAAAATGTTTTACAGCTAAGTAATCATGTGTAGCATCTGGTAGCAGTCCTTTTAATATGTCTAAAAGTCTATAATACCTAATCTGAATAAGCTTGATACTATGCATACCATGGTGAGATTTGCAGCATGCTCTAGGAATATCCTTAAACCTGATCTAGAAAACAGGCTGTTTTCTACAAAGATTTTATCTAGACGATAAAAAGCATGGGAATCCTCTTGAGTATTTCAAGCAATTGTTGGTCATCCAAAGCAACAGCCTGATAAAAATACACTTCCTTCAAATTCTTCGAATGCTGTACAATATACAGAAGGGAGTTTGCATCGATTGCATTTATTTCCACTCTTCTTAGCTTGTTAAAACTGTAAGAAGATTTGACTGAATCGCACACAGTCACATGACCACCTACTTTGAGGTATTCTAAATTGGAGCTATGCTTAGAAATGACATTTACAGGTACCTCATAACATGATAAAATGTAAAGATGCCTCAGCTGTTTCCCTATATAACTTAGAAAAGAAAAGAATTTAGGATGTGGCAATGCCACATCCAATTCAATTTTTAATGATCTGAGGTGTCTCAGATTTTTCAGATGCTCGAAGCAATCTTCGTGGAGCACTAAAATTTCCAGTTCCTCTACGAGCAGAAATAAAAGCATGGCGCTTCTGATTCTTTCAAGGTGCATGGAGGTGCGCTCTCTGAAGGAAAATCTATTGTATTCCCATGAGCATTTCCGCAGACCGTATTGAGGAGGCTTGGAACCCCTACTATTCTGGTGGATATGGTGGGCGGCCCGAGAGGAATCTGTACATCCCAAAGATATCAACTTGGGATGATTCTCCAACAGTTTGACTACATGTTGAAAATGGGATTTGCTTTTATTGAATCGAAACACGTCGAACTCCTCTAGATCTTCCAAGCAGGACAGCGTGTCCACTGCTTCGATTGGAAAGTAGTTGATTCCTTTTAAAATCATACGGTAGATGACTTCCACCCTTTTCAGCCTCTTGCAATTCTTCAGTGCTGTCGGGTTGAAGAATGTGCGTATGACGAGACTCTCTAAAAACGGGAGCTTCTCGATCAACCTTTCCAGCCATCCGCTCTCACCATTTTGGAAGTGTTTGTCTAGTTCCAGTATCTTGATGTTTCTGCAACCCTCTTCCGTTAGCATTTGTGGTAGCAATTTACATGTATCCGTAAAGAACACAGGAAAGCAGAGCCTAAGTTCTTGCAGCTTTCCACTGCTCAAGAGCAATCGAAAGTAAGAGAATTTCCAGAATCTCTTGGATGTCCCGCAAACTTCTACCAAATGCTCCACCACTCTTGCAGGCAGGCAAGAGAAAGGATTCTCTTTCTTATCATCCCAGTACTTCTCTTTTATCAGTTCGAGAATTCGATCGAGACAGATTTCGTGGAGGGATGTTCGAAGTATTCTTTCAAATGTAATCTGTACAGCCTAAAATGAAGGGAAAAAAAGTCAACATTGCTCTCTAACGGTTAGCACTAAAATTAACAACACTTATCAAATGAGAGAATTTCCTTACACTGAGATCTTAAAAGATTTTGCTCTTTCGTTGCTTCTGCATTATCTATAAAAATTTCATTTTTAGGATATGATGAACAGACTATAGCAAATGTTTAAGGAGATACACCAAATTTTCACAAACAGTATCAGAAAAAAACTATACTTCATTCAATCGGCAAGTTTGTGCAAAGAATGATGTCCTTTGTAAACCCTTGGCAAAACTTTTCAATTTTTATCTGTCGCGGACCAAAAACTATAAAAAAAAAAAGGATTGGACGATACTAATATAAATTTTTCAAACTTTTTCTGTCGCGGAAAAAATTTTTAAAATTTTTAAAAACAATTAACATGTTTAAATTGTAATACCTGTATATGAGATGAATGAAATTGCGTTTTTATTTCTAAAAGTTCCGTATATTGAGGTTCGAAGTAAGATTCAAAGGAACAAGGCTAAATGCTCATCTGTCAGTCGACTTCCGAAATAATTGATTCCAAGGTTCATAATTGAAAACACTTGTTCACATATATAAGATGAAGCAAACATAGCACTGATTTTCTGGGCGTCAGATATTAAATTTGGAAAACTTACTTTCGATAATGATTTGTTTAACTAACTTTGGCATATTTAGAAACAACTGCTTGAGATGATTGTTAGATTGAACTTAATTAATTCAACCCACAAAACTGAACTCACTGCTTCACAATTTACGTTGAAAGGCATGGTAAAAATATCCAATTCTGTTTGAATGGCACTGAAATCTGCGTTCGAACTCAAAATACAGTTTTTTTTCAAACCATCTTCGTAATTCTTAAACTTCTCTTCATTTACTGAGGGAATTGAATTTAACCTTGGGAAATGAGGCAAGTCGTTCTTAGCTGGCTGTCCAATAAACAGATTAAGTTTTAGCTTAAAAGTCGATTTATGTTTTGTAGAACAAAAACAGAGAAAGTAAAAAGATCATCAGTCCTTTGAAAAAAGGAAGGAAAAAAAATATATTTAACCAAAGTAAAAAGGAGATGGGTATATAATATATAAATATATATTTCTTTTAATTTAATAATATTAAAATTCTATCCGCGGGCTGTAGTTTGCCCATCCCTGCTCTAGAGTATATTTATACAGTACCTATACATAGTATTGGTCTGTGTATAGATATTATTTACACAATATTTAGACATATTTACACCCCACTACAGTATATTTATATAATTTTGTATTTTCTAATGAACTAAATGTAAATAAAACTAACGCCATAGTCACAGTTAATAATTTAAATGGTATTTCTAGCAACAATCATAATAACGATTCTAATCGTAAGATGGCACCACCAGACCAGACTAAAATTCCCGAAAGTCCTTTCAGATCCATAACATAAGTAAGCTCAGAAAGAACCAATATTTTTTAAGTACAGATTGTACAGTTTAAAATCCGGAGAAATAGACAGCCTTATTGGATACCTTGGTATCAGTGTATAAGTCGAAAAATTGGACAAAGAAGTATATGATACCAATTGCAATAAGATTTATTAATTTTAAACTTTTAATTATACAGGGTTGGTACAGAACAGAAACTGAAAAAAAAAAATTCTCTAGCTAAACTTACAACATTTTCCCTGACTTATGGCTACGAATTATATTAGCGCCCTGGCTGTTTCCCTACTCAGAATCACTGTATGTGTGCATAATACACATTAAAAACATTTTTACCGGTTATTTAATAATAAAAAAATAATATATTTTATGGAATTAAATTTTTTTAAAATTGAATGAACATCCTAAAATAATATATTAAAGCAGTATATTACGATAAACAGATGAATAATTATAAGATAACAAATCTTGCATAATAAATACAGATATATTATTTTATCAATTTATTATTAATTAAAATGTATTATTCTTTTTTAAGAAACTCGCGAAAAGAAATAGCAAAACGTTACGAAACGGCGAACGGAAATTCACTCTGAATGTGTTTTTTTGTGCACCCTTAAATTTTGCTTTTTTCTCCCCTCAAAGTAGACATATAATGGAACCCTAATTGAAGAACAGAATTAATAATTAAACACTTTGCAATAATTAAACATACACAAATAAAAATATGCATTCAACGCATAAGGATACTGGATTAAATAATTTAAGTTTGATACATTTAAAATGCATATAAATAATAATTTATTAGACTTAATTTTAAGTAATTAAATACATAAATACTACTTTTAATTAATCTACTTGCTTTTCTTAAAAGAACAAAGCTTTTGTTTACATCTCATTAAACTTGTTATTTTGTAATCCAACTTCGAACCTAACTTTATTTTGATTTTAATTAATTGTCTCACTGTTAATTTTTACTATTATTTTTAGTTACTTTTAAACTGCTCTCTTTCACATCACACCAAAAGTTTATTCTAACCAATAAAATGTATTTTCCCAACTTCGACTGGGTTTTTACCATGTTTCAGTCCATGTTTTCTACCTATACATTTTTCAATTCCTACTATTAGGTCAAAAAAATAAAAAAATGTCAAATAAAAATTATTAAATAAAAACAATAATATAAGTAGCA
>BPLR01020266.1:0-45444 GCA_021605095.1 Caerostris extrusa | reverse complement strand
TATTACGGTTATTATATTGTTAATTTATTGTTATATAATTAAATAATTTGAAAACAAAACAAATTGATAATTAAATAAGTCAGAGTTTAGTTGGTAAAAAATTGGCAAGTGTTTTGAAATTCAACATATTTTAATTTACCAATATTCACATTTATAAATAAATCATTCATATTTTTTTTTACAAACTTCAATCAATTTTTTTGTTTAAAATTAAAAAATTTTTAAAATTACTTTTATTTTTCGTTTAATGTAAATAACGTATTTTTAATGAAAGACAAATGAAAAAATCAGTATTTAAAGTTAATCTATTTTAAAATTATTGTTGACTTTACTTGTAATATTTGAGCATGAATAGGTACATGCTTGACATGCTAGCTATTCAAACCATTCATTTGTGATTAATGCATTTTTTTATTTTTTGCTTTGCTATCCTTTCTATGCTTCACTGAAATGTATATAGAATATTTTATTTTTATGAATTAATACTATTTGTCCGAAGTTATTATTTAAACACGAATGTTGTTTGAAATGATTTTTATTCATTTCTATGAACTATTCTAAGATATTCATAATTTTTATTGCTATAGAGGCCGTGGGAATCATTAAATGTTGGTTAGCTAAATTTATTTTTTTAATTTCTTTATTTAAATACAAATGATGGAGCATTTATTAAAATATATTTGAATTATAATTAACAAAAATAATTTTAAAATGTTCTTTTTAGAAATATACAGGTCTTTTATTGCATGATGATTCTAAACGTACTCACTTTTCCCATAACTACTCACTTGCAATAAATTTTCATTTTATTACAGACAGTAAAAGACTGTAATAGTCTTCGTACAGTGTATTACAATCAAAATGGGATGCAGAATGTAATGTTAGCAATCATAGCACATTTACAAGCAACCAAACGGTTTCACAGTGGTACAAAATTTGATTATCAATTCTTATTACTGCTATATTTCATTTTAATGCAAGCATTTTTAACAAGAACTTTTTATATTTTGTTAAGTTATTTTCACAAAAATAAAATGGTGTTTATGGTATACATTTTAAAAATTCAATTTCGTGAGAGGTAAACAAGTTGTCATAACTTTCTCATTGTATTGTTTCAAATCACTGATTACATCTCTAGCCATCCATAAAAATAAAATATTTGTGAATATCTAACAATGTCTGGACAACAACAAACATATTTCAATTTTATTATTACTTTTTTAAACCCCGTAAAAGCATTTGGGGCTTGATGGCCAAGTGACTGGCGTTCTGACGCTCGGTACCACAGGATTCAGGTTCGAGTCACGGTGATGCCGTAGATGTTTGTACTGTTTGGAATCCACTTTAAACCGTAGGTTCCAGTCTAAGGCGACTGTTTGCACAATGTTTACAATCCTACTCCGTAAAAAAAAAAAATGCTTTCTCGGAATCTACCAATATGTAGACACCGTGGTTCTGTTAGACAAATGAAGAGAAGGCATTTATTTATTTATTCTTATTTGTAATTTTTTTTATAATTAAGGACACTATTTGTTGATTTATCTAATATAAAATTCTCGTGTCACAGTGTTTGTTGCCAAACTCCTCCGAAACGGCTCGACCGATTCTTATGAAAATTTTTTGCATATTTGGTAGGTCTGCGAATCGGTCGTAATCTATTTTTAAACCCCAGGAGTGAAAAGGGTGGCCCCCTAAATATTTTTAAAATTTCTTTGGCAAACCAATGTAGTGGCAACAATGCCATTGAGGAAGGCGCCAATCTTGCAACCTGAATTTTCGCCAATTTTTCATAATTTCTTTAGGGTTGCAATACTGCAATTAGAGAATTCGTAGCTTCATTTTCGAACAATATAATGACTATTTTATTGCTATTTCGATAATTAATTGCAGAATTCTTACTAAAAAATATACCACAATAAAGGATGGCGGCGCCGTGTCTCGATGCCTGTACTACATAACCGTAAAATTCTCATGTTCTGAATATTATTGTTTTATGTACTACTTTAAATTTTGTGAAAATTATATTATATGAAATTTATATTATTTCTATGAGAAATAAATCAAATGTAAGTATTACTGATTTGATTATTAATATTTTTTTTATTTTCTAAGTTTGAATTTGAATTGGAATAAAATATATTTGAATGGCAATTATTGAATCAAAACATTGAACTTTTCTATGCTTAAAGTTTGTCAACATGTGTTGTATTTGATTAAGAATTCTAAAATGAAATGTGATCTAACAAGATAACATAATATAGACAAAATAATTTTAAAGAAAAATGATGAATTTTAAGGATTTTTCGAAAAGTGTGAAAAGGGAAGTAAACTCTGCAAATTATTTGATATAATGATAATATTAAAATTGTATAATAGGTATTACAATAGTTGCAAGTTGAAAATCAAGGACATTTTATTTGAAAAACTTTTGTTATTTGAAAAACAAAGAATTTGAGTTATAAATTTGGAGGATTTGAATATTGTCGAAGAAAAAAATTGATAAATGCTACTTTTAAGTTGGAAGTTATTTAAAAAGAAAAACAAAACAAATAAATAAGTGTTTATATTAATAAAAAGGAGAATTTAAAGCTCAATAACATTTTTTTATGTATGTACATTTGTTTTTATTTATATTTAAAAGTTGGTTTTAATTATTTCTTATTTGAATTTTTTTGCATTTTGTATTCATTCAAAACATCACAATAAAAATATTTCTGTTCTAAATGCTTTGAAACTTCATGTAAAAGTTTTCTTTTTAAATGTATGAAAGGAATAGAACATGGAAATTAACCTAAATTTATAAATTATTTTTAAACTAAGAATTTTTGTAAATTTGTAAAAAAGTTTGTGTCGACAAACTTTAAGCATACAAAAATGTATAAATAATTGAGATATAAATTTGAAAACTGTATATTACCTACATAAGGATATTCCCAGAATAAAAATATTTTGCAAAGGAAAAAACTATTCATGTTTTATTTATTTTTGAATTATAAAATTTTGCAACAATATCACATTTTTGCAATGTTTATCCATATTTTACAGAATAAATTGTATAAAGAATAGTTAAAGTTGATATTTTTATGTGAAATTCAAAGGGTTTGAATATATTTAATCAAAACACTTGCAAAAAGGCTAAATATTTTAAATTCAGGTCATTTCATATTAAAAGCCTTTTGCAAATAGCAGGAAGTTGTAAAAAAAAGTTTGTCGAGCAAATTTTAACTTTTTCAAAACAAAGCTCAGAAAATATTTACAGCTTTAAGGAAAAACGAAACTATATTTTTTAATAAATAAGACTATGAACTTGATAATTCAATGGCATTTTAATATATTTACAACATTTTTAAAAGTAATATATCTAATTAAAAGTTGTTTTTAGCTTTTCTCAGAATGAATTTCTATGCTTTTGTTTTTATGTGAAACCCCATAACACAAGTAATTTTGATCCAAATGCTACAAAACTTTTGTATTTATGTTTTCATAAATATTTACAGGGAATAGACCTCTGAAATGATTATAGTTACATAAATATTTTTATTTCAATTGTTAAACTTGGAATTACATGCAAATTTTGGAAGAATTTTGTGTCGACAGCATTTAAACTAGCACAAAATAATAAATAATAAAGATATAAATTTACCAGAGGTCTGTTCACTGTAAAATGTTAGTACAAACAAATACAAACTTAGAAATTTAAAAAATATTGATTTGATTTCAGGTTTTGTAACAGTATCAATTTTTGGCCATTTTTACCCTTATTTTAGCTTATAAAAATTAAAAAAAAATAATAATGAAATTTTTTTATGTGAAATCATTAGTTTTCAGATACATTCAATCCAAAAATGTGTACAAAGATGAAAAATTTCAAAAAAAAATTCCTTCGAAGGTGTTCGTGTACCTTAAACGATCGTTTGCATTTGTATTTTATTGTGAATTTTTTAAAGTCTTTTCTTATTATATCCCGATTTTATTTTAATTGTATTGTATTTTTTCAATTATCATTTTCAGTAAACGACCACCAAAAAAAAATCTAACCTCAGAATCCGTGTTTCTCCATGGGCAGCTGTATGTTGCATGCTCACGTGTTCGAAAACCATCGAATTTATTTATTTCGACGAAAGACAGACTAACAAGAAATATTGTTCATCGCTTAGTTCTTAGTTAAATGAAAGTAATGATTATTAAAAATTATATTACGTAAAATAATTATAAAAACAGTCTTAAAATCAACATTATCTACCTCATTCATTAAATTAATAAAAATTAAACATTTTCTATTCGTTGAAGCTTAATTTGATCTTTTCATCATTCTTTACCAGTCACTTCCTTAACAATACCAATTATAGTATCTAATATTTGAACGAAATACAAGAAAGCCACAGCAACGCGTGGCCGGGTCTTCTAGTATAAATATATATTTAATTGTAGCTGTGTTCGAAAATTAACATAAATATTTACATAAATACTGCATTTACGTAGCATTATACAAATATCACTGTTTCCGAAAACAATTTTTATAACAAATCTATGGTTAATAAATTGCCGATTATATTGTTCCTTACCCTAATCCTAACTAAGGAACAATTAACTTGATCCCAGAATAACTTGGATCCCTTTTTCATTCGTCCCTTATATTCGGATGATGTTATTTCAAGCACAGCGACAGCCAAAGTTTGAAAAACTGGCCAAAATATTGTACCCTATGGACGGGCACCCTTTTTTTTTCTTCATGCTCTTGTTTCCCCTCAGAAGAAAAATGTCTGCCTTTAACCCCACGCCTCCCTCTTTTCATTTAGCACAGCCAGAGAGGGCCGGGGAACAGACGACTTCCACATCTCTACTCGTAAATTCGGATTTAGGATGACATGTGCCGTGGAATAACACACCGGCAGAAGGCCTGACAGTGCATTTCGGACGGTGGTAGCGGTAGGGGGTGGGGTACGTAATGTGAGAAAGGTGATGGAGACGGATTTCCTGTAAAGGAATGGGAAATGTGGTCGTCTTCATCCAAATAAAATACAGGCCCATGAAAATGCATTCCATTCTGGATCTGTCTCTCTCTGTCCCGCACACCTTATAAAGCTTTAAGAAATATTGAAATGGAGATTTAAATTAAGTATATGGTGTAGAAATATATTTTTAAGGTAATGATATTGAAATGAAATTGTTTTACAAAGATATCATTCTTGAGCAAATCGTTATTTAAATAATTGGACTTAATTATGATTTACATCCAAAAATTTCAATTTCATGAGAGATAAACAAATTTATGTAAATAATGTAAATAAGTGAAATAACAATTAACATAATATAAGCAACATAAACAATTTTAATTTTCACATTACTTTGGTTTCAAAGCACTGATTACATCTCTAGCAATCAATAAGTATAATAAGAATCAAATACTTACCCCAGCTATGTAAACGATGACTGCGAAATAAGGAAAGTTACTTGTTGTATACTTTTAACTGATCCCCTTTCTGCAAGAAAACAAACACCAAGTCCAAAGGACCTCGTCGTAGGCGATGTCCATGGCTAAGAGTAATATGCAGCTTCCCTTTTAGAGAGGAACCACGGGAGCTGAAGACGGACTAACTCTCAAGACAACGCTCTACGATCGTAATAGATCGGGACTTAGGGTTTAAAGTAGATTACGAACCACTACAAACGTCCATGACTTGAACTCAAAACCTGTGGAACCGAGGCCAGAGCATTGGCCTCTCTTATTGTTTACTTTAATAGTATAATTAAAAAAATTCAAAATAAATATTGCATTTTATTATTACTTACCTTTAAACACCCTAGGAAGACTTATGTTTATTGAATTTTTATTTAAAATTAATGACAATATTTATTGAATTATTTAAATACATAAAATATAATTTAAGCTATGTTTAAAAATTAAATATTCAAATATACGCATAAATATTGTATATTGGTAGCATTGCATAAAAATTGAAGTTAGATCTAAATGTTTATGAAAGCAATTTTTATAACATGTTGTATAAAAATATTTTTGTTATTAAGATGAAGTATGTTGTTATAAAATGTTTATGAGAATATAGCATTTTTATATCTATAATTAATAAATTTCGGTTTAAAGAGTTTCTTACCTAACCCTAACTAAGGAACAATTAACTTGGATCCCAGAATAATCCTTTTTCATTCGTCCCTTATATTCCGATGATGCTATTTCAAGTCACGGTGACAGCCAAAGTATGAAAAACTGGCCAAAATATTGCACCCTTGGGACGGGCACCCTTTTTCCCCCTTCATGCTCTTGTTTCCCCCAGAAGAAAATGTCTGCCTTTAACCCCACGCCTCCCTCTTTTCATTTAGCACAGCCAGAGAGGGCCGGGGAACAGACGACTTCCACATCTCTTCTCGTAAATTCGGATTTGAGATGACATGTGCCGAGGAATAACACACCGGCAGAAGGCCTGACAGTGCATTTCGGATAGGGGTGGGCGTGGGCGTAATGTGAGAAAGGTGATGGAGACGGATTTCCTGTAAAGGAATGGGAAATAGGGTCGGTGGTTTTCTGCTTCGTCCAAATAAAAATACAGGCCTGTGAAAATGCATTCTGGATCTCTGTCTAGCAGCTTCCTTTTAAAGTTTTAAGAAATATTGGGGTGCATTTCTGTGTGTAGAAATGTATTTTCAAGATGGCGTTATTCAAAAGGTATCATTATTTACAAAGATATAAATTCCTGACCAAATCATTATTTAAATAATAAAACTTAGTTCAAGTAACATATTGTGCAAAAGCATTTCATGATTGGCAAAGTTTAAAATTTTGACTGTAAATGTGTAGTAGGAACATTGAAATATAAATTGGTCTGCAGCTGAGATCTCAAAAATTGTTTGTTCTCTCACAATGAAACCACACTTAAGTGGATCTTTATCTCGAAACCTCTTTTATCGAGCCCCAGAGTACTGCCACACGGCCATCAAGTCCCCACTTATTGTTTACTTTAATAGTATAATAAAAAAAGTTTCGAAATAAATGTGGAATTTTATTATTACTTATATTTAAATGTGCGTAAGACGACATTTGTGAACTAAATTTTTATTTAAAATTAATCACAATATTTATTGAATTATTTAATTGCATAAAATATAATTTCAACTGTGTTTAAAAATTTAAATAAATATTCTCATATATGCATAAATATTGTATATATATGTAGAATTATATAAATATTGAAGGCAAATCTAAATGTTTAAGAGAACAATTTTTATATCATTTTGCATAAAAATATTTTTGTTATTAAGATAAACTATGTTGTAAAATATTCATGAGAATAAAACATTTGTATATCTATGATTAATAAATTTCTGATTATATTGTTTCTTACCTAGCCTTAACAAGGGAACAATTAACTGGTATCCCTTTTTAATCCATGTTGAATAAAAATTTTTTGTTATTAAGGTGAAGTAAGTTGTTATGAAAAGTTATATTCTCATAAATATTTTATATCTATGATTAATAAATTTCTGATTATAGTGTTTCTTTTACTCTAACCCTAACTAAACAATTAACTTAGATCCCAGAATAATCCTTTTTCATTTGTTGCTTTTATTGGAATGACGTTATTCCAAGCACAGTGACAGCCAAAGTTTGAAAAACTGGCCAAAATATTGTACCCTAGTGACGGACACCCTTTTTTTTTTTCTTCATGCTCTTGTTTCCCCTCAGAAGAAAAATGTCTGCCTTTAACCCCATGCTTCCTATTTTCATTTAGCACAGCCGGAGGGAAGGCCGGGGAACAGACGACTTTCACATCTCTGCTCGTAAATTCAGTTTGAGATGACATGCGCCGAGGAATAACTCACCGGCAGAAGTCCTGACAGTGCACTTCAGGTGGGGGATGGGGACGTAATGTGGGAAAGGTGATGGAGACGGATTTCCTGTAAAGGAATGAGAAATAGGGTCGGTGGTTTCTCTGCTTCATCCAAATAAAAAAAATACAGGCCTATGAAAATGCATTCCACTCTGGATCTTCTCTCTCTCTCTCTCTGTCTCGCTTACCTTATAACGCTTTAAGAAATATTGAAATTAAAGACTTAAATAAAGTACAGGGTGTGTTTCTGTGTGTAGAAATGTATTTTTTAAGGTGATGATATTGAAATGAAACATTATTTATAAAGGTTTCATTCCTGAGAAAAAATCGTTATTTAAATAATAAAACTTAATTCAAGTTGATTATATAAAGCATTTAAGGATTTTCAAAATTTAAAACTATTTTGACTGTAAATTTAAGTGTACAAGGAACACTGAAATGTAAATTGATCTGCAGCTGAACTGCCTTTGAAAATTGGTAGTTCTTTCACAATGAAGTCGACACATAGGGAAATAAATAAAAGTACTTATTCTATACTTTATTAGAATAAAAAAAAGGTTTGAAATAATCGTTCAATTTTATTATTGTATATTTTTTAAACCCACGTAGGAAAGCATTTATTTAGTTATTATTTAAAATTTTTAAAATTAATGACAATATTTATTGAATTACTTAAATATCTAAAATATAATTTCAGCTCTGTTTTAAAATTTAAATAATATTCACATATATGCTTACAAATTTTATATATGTAGCATTATATAAACATTTAAGGCAAATCTTAAATACTTATGAAAATAATTTTTATAACAAATCTATGGTTAATAAATTTTCGATTATATTGTTTCTTACTCAACACTAACTAAAGAACAATTAACTTAGGTTCCTGATAATCCTTTTTCATTTGTTTCTTTTTATTCGGATGATGTTATTTCAAGCAGAGTGACAGCCAAAGTTTGAAAGAATGGCCAAAATATTGCACCCTTGGGACGGGCACCCTTTTTTTCCCCTTCATGCTCTTGTTTCCCAGAAGAGAAATGTCTGCCTATAACCCCACCCTCCCTCTTATTTAGCACAGAAAGAGAGGGCCGGGGAACAGACGACTTTCACATCTCTACTCGTAAATTCGGATTTGAGATGACATGGGCCGTGGAATAACACACCGGCCAGAAGGCCTGATGGTGCATTTCGAACAGTGGTGGGGGTAGGGGTGGACGTAATGTGAGAAAGGTGACGGAGACGGATCTCCTGTAAAGGAATGGAAAATAGGGTCGGTGGTTTTCTGCGTCATCCAAATAAAATACCGGACTATGAAAATGCATTCCGCTCTGAATCTCTCTGTCTCGCTTACCTTATATGGCTTTGAGAAATATTGAAATGAAAGACTTTAATAAAGTATAGTGTATTTTCATGTGGTAGAAAATGTATTTTTTTAAGATGGAAATATTGAGAGAAATACTATTTGCAAATATTCCATTCCTGAGCAAAAACGCTATTTAAATTATACCTAATTTAAGTAGATTATATAAGGTAGTTAATGATTTGCAAAGTTTAAAAATTTTAAAATGTAAATTTAAATGTATAAGGAACGTTGAGTTGACATATAAATTGAGTTCTATTGTTCTATACTGTGGTCTGTCGTTCTATTGTCATTATTCCACACTTTTGTATATGATGATATTTTTGTTAACCAATGTATTTATTTCTTTTTAATGTAGTCATTTTTAACAAGGAACCTATATTTTGTTAACTTATTTTGTCAAACAAAAAGAGTGTTTATGATTTTCCTCCAAACAATTCAATTCCTTGAGGGGTAAACAAGTTCCCATAATTTTCATATTATTATGGTTTCAGATCATTGTTTACATCTCTAGCCAACAATAAGATTCAAATATATGTCAATGTCTAACAATGTCTGACAACAAAAAAAAATGTTTGGAACATAAGTAAAGGTACTTATTGTATACTTTATAATAAAAAGGTTGGAAACTATATTTTTAATTTTATTAATATTTACTTTTAATCCCGTAAGAAGATATTTGAGGCCTGATGGCTGAGTGCCACAGATTTCAGGTTCGGTGCCGTGGATGTTTGTAATGTTAAGGGAATCCATTTTAAACGTAGGTTGTGGTCTAATATGACTGTGAAGCGTAAGGCTGACAACTCTACTCCGTAAAAAGAAAACATCTCCTGTCTCGAAATCTACCAATAAGCAGACGACCTTGGCCCACCATGGGTCTGACACCAATGAAAAAAAAAAAACATTTATTTATTATTTATTTATTTATTAAATTATTATTTATAACTTTAAAAATTCATGATACTATCCTATTGAATTGTTTAATATAAATATAAATATTGTGATACATCAGATATGGTCGAAAAATTAAATAAATATTCTCATATATATATAAATATATTGAATTCAAATATAAATGTTTATAAATGAAAGAAATTTTTATAACAATTCTATAGTTAATAGATTTGCACTTATATTGTTTCTTGCCTTAACCCTGACTAAAAAGGAAAAATTAACTTAAATCTCGGATAATCCTTTATCTGTTTCTTTTATTCGGGTTATGTTATTTCAAGCACAGTGACAGCCAAAGTTTGAAAAATTGACCAAAATATCGTACCTTGGGAAGGGCACCCTTTTTTAATGCTCTTGTTACCCCCGGAAGAAAAATGTCTGCCTTTAACCCCACTCCTCCCTCTTTTCATTTAGCACAGCCAGAGAGGGGCCGGGGAACAGACGACTTTCACATCTCTACTCATAAATTCGGATTTGAGATGACATGTGCCGAGGAATAACACACCGGCAGAAGGCCCGACAGTGCATTTCGGACTAGGGGTGGGGGTGGACGTAATGTGAGAAAGGTGATGGAGACGGATTTCCTGTAAAGGAATGGGAAATGGGGTCGGTGGTTTCTCTGCTTCATCCAAATAAAATACAGGCCTATGAAAATGCATTCCACTCTCGATCTCTCTCTCTCTTGCTTGCCTTATAAATCTTTAAGAAATATTGCAATGAAAGACTTAAATGAAGTATGTGGTGTGCTTCTGTGTGTAAAAATGTATTTTTATGGTGACGATATTGGAAGGAAACATTATTTTCAAAGATTGCATTCCTGAAGAAATCATTATTTAAATAACTAAACTAACATATTATTTACAGCATTTCATGATGTTAAATGATGGAACTTAATTCAAGTAACATAGTATGTACAGCATTTCATGATATACAAATTTTAAAAATTTTGACTGTAAAATCAAACGTACAAGGAACATTGACATATAGCTTCAGTTCTAACCGTAGTTTGTCGTTCTACGGTCATTATTGTACACTTTGGGTTAATTAGATCAGGACCAACAGTTTATCGTGGATTCCAAACAGCTGCAAACATCCATTACATCGCCATGACTTGAACCCAAAACCTGTGGAACCGAGCGACAGAGCACTGGCCACTCGGCCATCAGGTCCCCACTTGTTGTTTACTTTAATAGTAATGAAAAAAAATTTCAAAATAAATGTTGAATTTTATCATTACTTACATTTAAACCCCGTAAAAGGCATTTGTATACTAAATTTTTTTTAAAATTAATGACAATAATTATTGAATTATTTAAATAGTTAAAATATAATTGCAGTTTCGTTCCAAAAATTAAATAAATATTCACATGTATGCATAAATAGTGTATACATGTAGCATTGTATGAATATTGAAGACAAATATAAATGTTTAGTAATACAATTTTCATAACATTTGGTATAAAAATATTTTTGGTTATTAAGATAAAGTGTTATAAAATGTTTATGAGAATATAACATTTTTATATCTATGATCAATAAATTTCAGATTCTACCCTAACCCTAACTAAGGAACAATTAACTTGGATCCCAGAATAATCCTTTTTCATTTGTTCCTCTTACTCGGATGATGTTATTTCACGTACAGTGACAGCCAACATTTGAAAAATTGGCCAAAATATTGCACCCTTGGGACGGGCACCCTTTTTTTCTTCATGCTCTTGTTTTCCCCAGAAGAAAAATGTCTGCCTTTAACCCTTTCACTTTCCCCTTTTCATTTAAACAGCGGTCGGGGAACAGACGACGACTTTCACATCTCTACTCGTAAATTCGGATTTGAGATGACATGTGCTGAGGAATAACACACCGGCAAAAGGCCTGACAGTGCTTTTGAACGGGGGTTAGGGTGGGGGTGGACGTAATGTGAAAAGGTGATGGAGACGGATTTCCTGTGGAATGGGAAATAGGGTCGGTGGTTTCTGTGCTTCATCCAAGTAAAATACAGGCATATGAAAATGCATTCCACTCTAGATCTCTCTCTCTCTGTCTTGCTTGCCTTATAAAACTTTAAGAAATATTGAAATGAAAGACTTAAATAAAGTATGTGTGTGTATCTATGTGTGGAAATATATTTTTAAGGTGTCGATATTGAAATAAAAAATGGAGGTAAAAGTTTTCATTCCTGAATAAATCCTTAATCAAATAATAAAGCTTAATTCAAATAAGTTATATAAAGAATTTCATGATTTACAAAATGTAAAGATTTTGACAGTAAATTCAGGTGCACAAGGAACATTGACATATAAATTGACCTCTATTCTGTGGTTTTGTAGCTCTATGATCATTTTGCGCACACTTTGGGCTAATTAGACCTGGACCTGTAGTGCAACGATGATTCCAAACCTTTAACAAACATTCATGCTACCGCCAGAATCGAACCTGACGCCTTTGATAACAAATGCCAGACTGCTACGTAATTTGCCATCAGGCCGAAATCTTTTTCCTTTTACGCACTTTACCTGTCTAGCTGAACTCTCTAAAATTGGTAGTTCTTTCACAATTAAGCCTACTCTCAATTGAATTATTATTGATTCTTATTGCTAAATTATAATGAGTATTTCACTAAAGCAGCTTGTGCTTTAAACTTGTGGAATGGCTGATGATTTACATGCTGATTATCAGCTTTGTTTTGGGAATTTCGGTTCTGTTAGCTTGTTAAAATTCCTCCGAGTTTCGTTAATTTATGATAAATTTTAAAATAAATAATTAATAATGTAAAATATATTTAATAAAATCTAATTAATTGCCTTAAAGGAATATTTATCATTATTGATAATATAATGATATAAAACTATGTATTTATATATCAATTTTGCAAAATATTTTATGGCAATTATAATTTTATGGAAAATGCAAATTTCTTCATTCTCTTGTAGTGACAAATATTAATAAGGCTATATAAACGTGCTAAAACTGTCTGACGTGCATATTTTTTGCTTATTCTCACTTTACTTATCAAGCTGAACTCTCTAAAATTGGTTGTTCTCTTCCACAATTAATCAATACTTACGTGGATCGTTGTTTGTTCACAATGAAACCGACACTTAAATGGTTTATTATTAGTTTCACAATGAAACCAGCACTTAAGTGGATCATTGTTGATTATTATTGCTAATTTATAATAAGCATTACGTTGAAGGCAGCTGGATTCTTCAAAGTTATTGGAGTGACTGTTTATTTTACATGCTGATTTTTAGTTTTGTTATTGTATTTTCAGTTCGGTTGGCCTGTTAAGATTCAGCTGAGTTTCATAATTTACAACAAAATTTAAGGACAAATAATTAATGACGTTTGATCTATTTAATAAAAAATCTAATTAATTACCTTAAAGGAATTTTTATCATTGATAAACTTTTATATTTATATCAATTTTGGAAAATATTTATTATGGCCATCATAATTTCATGTGGAAAACACTGTATTGGAGTGACTGCTGATTTTACATGCTGATTATCAGCCTTGTTATGGAATTTCGCTCATTAATTCGGTTGGCCTGTTAATATTACCCCTGAGTTTCATAATTTATGATAAATTTAAGGAAAATAATTAATTCTGTTAAATATATTTAATAAAATCTTGTTGTTGTTTTTGTTGTTTCTTGCCCCACTCGGCTGGCCAAGCCCACGAGCCCATACGTACTCATGATTGAAGGGGAAAGCAGCTTCTGTTTGTGATGGTACCCGTAGGTGGAAGTCTGATTTTGGCTGCGTGACGCTCTTACAGACATGGGAGACCGGGACCTACGGCAAAAAAGTGGATTCTGGACCACTGCAAACATCCATGGCATCGCCGTGATGCGAACCCGAAAACCTGTGGCACCGAGTGCCAGAACGCTAAACACTCGGCCATTCGGGTCCCAAATTTGTGAATGCCAATGACGCGGTGTTCCTCGGTGGTCCCCACCCGGCCATAAAATCTAATTACGTTAAAGGGCTTTTTATCATTGATAAAATTGTGTACTTACAACAAATTTTCAAAGAATGGCAAAATATTTTAATATTCAAAAATAATACTTTAATATAATATACATTTTATATATTTTTAATATATAAAATATTATTTATATTTTAATTATTTAATATTTATTATATCATCATAATAAAACATTCTGCAATTAATTCTTTCAACATAAAATTTAATTAGAGCAAAATATTTGTATTGCAGTAATAATCATGATTAAAAATACATTTATTTAATAAATTTACAAATAAATACAATATTTATAATCAGTCTAAATAAGCTATAAAATTAAATGTCTCAGACTGCAGTGATATGAATCAAACTGGAAGTAATATGTAACGCATAAAGAAATATAAAAACTCGTTATGGGAGTTAAAAAAAAAGAATGAGATTTTCTGAAAATATAATGTTTTTTCTTTGTAAAATATGAATGAAAAACGCATTAGATGACGCAAATGTGTTGATAAGTGAGAAAATGCATTACATATTTTATCTTCCCTTTCGCTTCGCTATACGTTTGCATATAGTTATAAACTGAAATAACTGTGCATATTTGTACTGATAAGAAATTCTGTCGCTAAGAGAAAAGATATTATCTAAATGTGCAAAGGAACAATATGGATAAATAGGATTATATGATCAATGAAATATGAAATGTGGATTTAGAACAACATAAGAGCATAAGAGCATTGATATCTTCTAAAAATTTTATTTTAAAAGATTTTGTAGAAGAGGATATATTAAGATTATATATCCTAATAAAAATTAGAGATAAAAGCAATCCTATATATTTTAATTCTTTCAATTATTTTGGAATGAAAACATATATTTACAATTTTAAATGTAATTAAAGGGAATCATGCAGTTTGAAAATAGCTTTGAAAATATTTATTTTTGGTATGCTTTTTTTTTTTTCTAATGCACCTGACAAATAGTTAGACCGTGACTTTTTATGCCATAAGGGCTGCACCGACGCTACTCACTTAGCACTACCCAGAAGGTGCGTGTAGCTTGAAGATAAGCTACGAACGCGGAGTAACATTATCCCCGCAGTGCTCTACGATGATGTTGGACCGGAACCTATGGTTTAAAGTGGATTCCGAAAAACTACAAACATCCATGCCATCGCCGGAAAATCCGAACCCTAAACCTGTGATAGTCAGCCCCAAAGAGCTAGCCGCTGGCCTTCAAAGTCCCTTTTTTTTTTTTTTGAATGTTTTGTTTTTTTAAAATTTTCGTTTTTTTAAGTGAATATTACATTTTTTTTTCCCAAAATAGTTTGCTTTTTAAAAAAAAAAATTGATCAATTAGCCTCACATGAATATTAAGTTTAAATAATATTACCACAATAAATTCATTGAATAAAATTCCAAGCTAATTTCGAACAACAAATGTGCATTTATTCTATGAGAATTTTGAAAATGTGAAACACAATAAAATTTATTTATTCTCAAAGATACATTATAAGATTTTGAAATCATTTTAATAAATGATGAACAATTTCCCGTGGAAAATACTTAAAACTTAACAATTCAGCTTAATGCATAACTCTAAATACCATTAAATGCTATTCATTACCTTGATTGTTTACGAACACTCAAAGCGAAAACAATTTTGTTAAGTGTTATGCTTTGATGAAAGTTACCTTCGCCAGAAATTCCATCCATTTTCTGTTGAAATTATTTACATAATTATATGATTCAGGAAAATTTATCTTCGCAGGCTGATGGCGTTAGAATTATAACGCATTTTTATGCACAAAAGAAATATAATATTTATTAAAAAATGACATACGGATGAAATATGATTTAAGCAGCAGAATTTTGGGGATATTATATATTTAAAAAAATAAATGTTACAATGTAGGACAGCTATAATTGTTTGCAAGAAAATAATTGTTCATAAATTGTAAAAAAACATGAAAATTGTTAGCCAATGTTATGATGTGGAAACGCGTTGCCACAATAGTCAGCAATAAGTAGAAACTGCATGGTTTTGCAAATTTTATAGGAAGTCAATATTTGATATTATCCAAGTTGCGTTGCCTTTTTTTCTATATATCCATTAGTAAATTTTCTATGTTAGAATTTCGTGTAGGCAGCAATATGTTGTTAATACAACAATATGTTGTTAATACAACAAAGTCAATTGTTGTTACTACAACAAAGTCAATATGTTGACTTATGTTGTATTATCCAAGTATTCATTCATTAGTAAATTTTCAATATTAGAATTCCGTGTAGGCAGAAATATGGTGTATTAACAAAGAAAGTCAACCAACTTGGATAGTAGCAAATATTGACTTCCTATAAATTTTGCACAATAATGCAGGTTCTACTTATTGGGGATTATTATGGTAACACGTTAATGCATCATAACATGTGCTGACAATTTTCATGTTTATAAAAAATATAATTGTTTTGCTTCTGAGAAAAATGTATAGATTAAATAAAAACATAACAAGATTTAATGATCATGTTTTGTACTATGTATCATATAATCATGTAACAATCAATACATGTGTATCATATATTGATTGTTCATTAATAAATCTACATTGTTAGAGGTTATTATTGTGTTGGTTTATCTAATCATAAGTGTCCTGTAGTGCGGGACGGACAACCTATGAGTAATTTACTGATGGATGGAGGAAAGGGGGCAGCTTGTCTTGTGATAGAGCACCCGTAGGAAGTCTTGCTTGTCTCCGTGAGGGTCTTTGTCAAATCATAAGAGACTAGGACCTATGGCTTAAAAAGATTCCGAACCACTACAAACATCTGTGGCATCGAGAGCCAGAGCGCAGACACTCGGTCGCGAGTTCCGTGTAGTCAGATTATGTTGTATTAACTCTATAAATTACTTTACTTCTGAGAGAAATGGATTGTGGAATAGATGAAATATAAAACATTACAAGATTGTTATGATCATGTTTTTATACTAACTCATTTATTGATTGTCAATTGTATGTTCGTTCTGTTGATTAAACGAACTACATAACAATTTATATGTACGTTACTTCTGCAGATCTATCTATGTCAGTGATGTGCGAAATTGTGTAAATTTATGTAATTTTGTGTAAAATATTGTCTTAACCATCGGATACGGGTAGAGTTTTCTTTTTTGGGAATTCTTTCTGGGATTTGCGCTCATATTTCTCACTTTATTACAGATTGAAAAAACACACAATTTTATGCAGCATTGGTTTTATTTAAGAATCTGGATATAAATATTTTTTAACGAAAATATTTTTAAATACACTTTACATCGTAATAATTCAATGGTAGGTATGCGCTTGCAAAGATCTCATGTTCCGATTTTTATTGGATATCGGAAGTTGTAAGTCATCCTGTGGATCCAATATAGATCGATTTTTTGTTCACATAAGTAGATCGCTGAAAACTGAATCAAAATATTAAAGTTTTTTTTTTTTTTGGTTTATTTGCGTGTTCGTTTTCAATCGATAATTAAATTTTTGGCTAATCAAAACTAAAATGAACGCGCTAGGTTTCTGATTGAAACCTCAGTTAACTTTTTTTTTTTTTTTAAAGAGATTTTCGAATTAAAAATATCAAAAGAAAATGAATCACGTATCGAATATACTCAATATTTTGGAATTTTTCGAACTTTTGATAAGTTAAATTCCAACTTTATGAAATGACGTAAAACGATGTTTAAAAATAACAAAAGTCTATGCCATTTTCTTTAGTGATTTCGGAAAAAATGGTAACATGTCTGAGTTGTTGTTTTTTTTTTTTCCAGTTCAGATTGTTTTTAAGAACTGAACTGATTTTACTGATCGATCTTAAAATACTTGTATTCTCGCATGCTATAGTTAAATTCAAATTAATTTTTTCTTTCAAAAATTTCAATTTTTGAAATTTTCTGAGCCAACTATCACTAATGATTCAACTTGCAAATATATTTTTCTTTTCTGATATGAAAATTTATAATTCGTTTTTCAAATCAAAAATTCATTTAAGTGATTTGTCGCATGAGAATCTTCGGGCTTCAGTATGTAATAATAATTCCCCATACACAGAACCGATGTTATTACAGAGAACTGAAGATCGACGACGACATTTATAATGCTTTTAATGTAATTAACTACACTAACAACATCCTGTTATATCTTGTATAATTCTTAATCAATGCCTTTTTCAATAAGTGTATATCTACATATCTTACATCATATCAGTTGTTGAATACTGTATGGAAGCAATTCTAGATGCATGATATGCATTTACGTTTTTCTTGTTTATGTTATTTATTGCCATGAATATGTTTCGTTTTTTTAAGACTGCATTTAAGCAAAATAGTGATAGTTTTTGTCAAGTAATAGTTATATATTTATTTGTAAGCAAATAAATTTGATTGATTGATTTTTCTTTGATATTCCCAATTAAATTCATTTGATAACCCCGTTTGACTTGATGTTTACAGAGAAAAAACGAATCAAATATTGAAACTCTTATCAAATAAAACAATATAACACATTTAATTCGTTTTTATTTTTGTCTGTTCTTACATATATATATATATGAATATTTTTAGAGATATTTAATACTTTGATTTTCGATTTTAATTACTTCTTCCGTAGAAGTAATACTGTGTATAATTTGTATTAGGATGAGATAGAATCCATAAAAATATTTAGTTTTGTCATTTGCTTTTCTGAAACTCCTTTAAAGTACCAAATATTTAATTTTATATTACTGTCTTCACATTTTTGTTGGACAATGAGTATAGTAAAACATGGGCATTTTATTTAATAAATCATTAAATTGATAATTTATATGCAGCATAATTCAAATAAACTTAATTACAGTCTGCGGAAAAGTTTATTTGAATTAAAATATTTCAAAACACTCAAATATTTTTATTGAAAAATGTAAGTTAAAAAGAATATCAAGATAATGAAATATTTTTCAATTTAAAATAACTCGCATATCTTTAGTTTACTTTTACAGTCAGACATCAGACATTTCTGCTGCTTTCAAAATTCTCACCTGTTCTGATTTTCAATTCAGTCCAGTAATTTAACGAAGTTGAGAGCTACTTTGATAAGGCGTGTAACTGACGTCTGCTTTGGACGTGAATTTGTGATCAAAATGATATGAAACGAAAAGGGTGAGCATTCATCATATCGTGTTATAGAAATTTTTGACATGAAAGATGGAGTTGTTGCATTAAACTTCTTCAGAATGATGCAGCAGCATTTGAAAATAGCCTCGCTTTGAATGGCATTTATTTAAAAAAGAAAAATAATATAAATATCTCTTCTGCATATCTAACGTTTCTATATTATTCAGATTTCTAGCAGGTTTGTCTAGCTTTATAATGGACTACTGATAAAATCAGCTTTTGCAAAGACATCTCTACTTATTTGACTTTATAAGGAAGATGCTTTATTTTATGCTTTAAATTCTTATAATCAATGAAACATTTCTTACGTTGGTGATTTATTTCAAAAGTTTTAAGTCGCGATAGATTTCACCGTCATTCATTAAGTTATATACTTTTATGCTCTTTTATCAGAAATACATTGATTAATTTTTTATGTATTGTTTTACTGTTATATAATTAGCATAAAAATATTTTTAAATGTATTGTAATGGCCATTGGGCATTCACCCTTTATTTTTTGATGAATTAAACTCTATTGAGTACTATTTATTTTACTGTGATATAATTAACATAAAAATATTTTTACATAATACTAACGCAGTGACCAATGGATATTCACCCCTTATTTTTTAAATGAATTAAACCTAATTGAGTACTATTTGTTTTACTGTAACAAAATTAGCATAAAAATATTTTTAAAAAATAATGTATAGCAGTTGCCATTGAACATTCACCCCATTTGTTTGTACTTTTTAATAAATCGTGAACCCTCTTCAAGTTATCGAGTACTGGCTGCTTTTTTTTTCCAGACGAAATTAATTTTCAGTAGCCGTAATTTTCAGTGTGTTTCAGGAAGTTTAGGAAACCATAATTTGTCTGTGTCATCTATAAATATCTATTTATGTCATTAAACCATTAATTTATATTGTTTCCAGTAGATGTACTCATGTAATAGAAACGTGGTATATTTTAAATACTAATAATATAAATACTCTATTGTATTAAACTGCATTAAATTTCTGAAATTTTATCAATTATGTCAGAGTATAAATCAACGAAAAAAATTATTGGTATTCGGAGTATTTAATTTTTATAATTTAATGTGCATTATTAAAGTTTTTTTTTAATTTCTAATTTTGGGTTTATGAATCCTAACGAAGTAATTTAAAATAATTAAGTTTAAAAATAAATCATTTACATTTAAAACGGAAATGTATTTTTTTTTAGTTATTCTTTAAAAATTATCATTAATATGGCGTTTTTTAATTTTTCTACTGCCAATTAAAACATTTTAAATTCAAATAAGATATTGTTACATATAATATATTATAAAAACAAAAATGAATATTGCCTCTTTTTCAAATTTGTTAAATATAATAATGTGTTTTTATGACAAAAAAAAATTCCTGACTCCGTAAATTTACTTTTTCTCGATTTCTCTAATTAAAGTTATAAATTTATTTGTTGCACAACGAACAATACTAAAAAAATGTAATATTTTAATTAAAACAAATATTATTTGTGCATGAAAATTGTTTCAATTAATGACTCTCCTTGTGTATATTCAGAATTTAATATGTGCATTAGTTTTTTATATACTATGGTCTCTTTGAATTTTTCTTAGTTATTTGTATTGTTACTTAGATTTATTTTTTCTGAAATTGTTTAAGAGATAGGAAATAATTGATTTTAGTACTTTTGTTGTATATCATCTACTTTTTTATTATTGTTTGAGTACATTTTTCTCATTAAAATTTACTAAATTAATGGATCTGACCTTTTTTATTACAGTGTAAATCATAAAATTACAGTAAGATTTCTTAGATAATATTATAAGAAATAAAAAATTTTGAAATGTGATTCAATATAGGGAAAAAAAAAGATGAAAATAAATTTTCATAATTGACGTTATAAACATTTACTTTTAAATAGTTTAAATTTATTCTTAATATTATTCATACATTTTTTTGTTTTTGTTTTTATAAGTAGAGTTCTCTAAACATTTACAATAACGAACACATTTTTTTAAATTACTGTAATGAAGTGTGTATTCCTTTTTTACCTTTCAGTAAAGTAATTGCATTGTTGAATATTACGAACGTAAATTAAAGAAAATGTATTCAATCACTAATTCAGTAGGAAGGTATGGTTAATGGTTAAATGAAAATGTTGAAATACTCTTGGAAACATATCAAATAGAAGGAAATGAATTTCTGATTTACGAACTAAAAACGCGTAATGATATACCATCATTAATAATTTCGGAAATAAATGATTTTCAAAAAGTGAAAGCATAACACCAAGTGCAGTTATGGATACTAATTGCAATGCGGAAGACTAAGCGATAAGCGTCAAAAATATTTTAGATGAAAAGTAATCTTCACTTAGGATTTCAGGAAATCTACGCAATATATCACGCAAAATTGTTCCACAATTTAACATTGTTTATAATAGTTTGCATGCGATAATAATGGCTCAATTGTATTCAGAAAATGCAACATTAGGATGGCTGTGAATTTCATATGAATGTAGATTCGTATTTCTAATTGAAAAGTATTGTTTCTAATTGAATCATTTGTACTCATTTACGCGTATTGCTTAGATAATGGTTTGTGTGAAGGATTAAATTGTATAGGTGATAGTAGCAATTTGTAAGTTATTCTCGTTGAATCTGAAAGTGGCAATGACGAACGCTTTTAAATATGATTTTATTCAACAGTGTTATCCCACTGGAAATTAAAATGCTAATTTTAAATGCATTCTGCATAAAATTGATTGTCATATTTGTTTGAAATAACCTTTTATTATTTTAAATGTCGTAATTCCTCATCTATAATCAGCAGATTATTTAGGATGCTTTGCCATAGATCAATAAAGTTTTGTTTTTATACTCTTGACATAATATATGCTATGAATTTTAATTTCTGAAAAAAAAAAAACAGCGAAGATGTACATCTGACATAAGATGAAAACAAAACTATGTATTTAAGGGAAAATTGCAATTTTAGAAATTGCAAGTAAGAAAGTCATAATTACTATTACAGTCTAGAATTAAAATCCATGACAGAACTCCAAATTAATAATGTTACATAATTTGATTCCATATTTTTAGCATCCACTAACACACTTCATCTACTGCCCATACTTCCTATCAGCTTTTGTTTGCTAGACAGGAAAATAAACATTATTTTAAAATTCTATCAATTTTTTTGATTCAGAAAACTTTTTTTAGGGGATTGTTTTATAGAATAAATTTTATTAGTTTTCTGAAATAACATTCACCTAATTTTGCTCTCAGTGATCTGTAATCTACACCATGAAATCCTATGTTTAACGGTATAATCAGAGGGTTATAGGCAGGAAATAAGGGTAATATTTAATGTAATCTCACAAAGTGTACAATAATATTTACAACTTCAGAATGAAATATAAAAAAGCGATAGCCAATTTTTTCTTGATAGTTATTTATAATTGTATGCTTTTTTCCTACAGAGTAAGATACTTTTGCTGTTATTGTTTTATAATTATGAAAAATTTTCGATTCACTGTTTTGTTCTTTTCTTTCAGCATTTCTAGAGTTAGAAGATAATAATATTATTGTAAAATATACATAAAACTTCTTTTGCAGAAACCACGATAAATATCTTCTTAAGCTAAAGATATAATTAAACATTTTTTTAATATGGGAAATGGAAAAATCTTCCTTTTTAACATTGTTTGTTAATGATGCTAATTGATTACATTTATTGCATAAAATTTACATCAATAGTTATCGTTTAAAAATATAAAATACTTATCTATAAAAATATCTGGAGTTGTTAAATAACACTCAAAAAAATCAATTTAATCCCAAAAAACTCACTTTCACTTTTTTACTTTCAAAGTAAGCATTATTATGTGCAATATAACCGACATATCCAATCATCCATACATTTTTCATAGTCTGATTGAAATATGGCCTTCAGTTCCATCAGATAATTTTATTACGGCTTCAACCAAATCAAAATGGTTTCCCTCGAAATGGTAATTCTAACTTTGGGAAAGATAAAAGTCACATATATGAGAATACGAGGCCTGGTTGATGACAAAAGCGAAAAATTGTTGTATTAAGATGGCTTTGGGCGATGCTTTATCGTGGTACAAAATGATCAGTCTAAATAGTCAACGTGTTTCCACAAATTTTACAGCTTTCGACCAATATTCTTGTTAAAACGCCACATGCTGTCTAAATAATAATCTTTATTCAACGTATGTTAACTTCGAAGGAATTCATAATGCACCACGCCACGGTAGTTGAAAAAGAAAAACAACTCCGACAGAATGTCCTTCATTTTGGAGCAACTTAGATGCGGTATTTTGATTTTTAAACTCATTCACTATTACGAAGACTGTTGGCTTGTTTGCATGCCATATTCATAAACACATGTATCGGCATCACGCATTATACTCTTTCCCAAGAAAAATACGTAGAAGTTTAAGAAAATCTCTGATCTGCTGATGCTTTTTTCTTTTTTTGTAATAAAGAGAAAAAAAGCATCGAAAGCAGCATCAATTATTAATAAGTAAGCATCAATTTATTTCGAAAACTAGAGGTGTGCATTGTATTTCACGCTCCAATTATTAGTCACAATGCTATGAACGGACTTGTGCACTTTCTAGGGAAATATCTGTAAGGCTATTTTTGATCAGAAACTTCTTTAATTTGACGATTTCCAAAGTGAGGAATTGAACACATAAATTTCAGCATTTTACTAAACGCAAAATGTTACATAATGGCACAAAAATTTATTCAAAAACGATTTTAAATATTTTTAAAATTACCAAAAAAATTGAAATTTAATTTTTTTAACTGTGAATTTTTTAAATCGTTAATAATAAAAATGACAGCTGTCATTTATTCCATTAAGTGCTGTGATTATAGATAACGCTATAACCACCGCTTGGGAAACGCTATAACCATTCTTGTAACAAAAATACCTACGCATTTGATACCAAGATTCACAGGTTTCATGACAATAGTTAAATTTTATTATTTTATGTCCTAATTAAATATATATATGCATTATAAAGTTTAGTAAGACAAATATTTAAAATATAATTAAAATATGCTCACATATTGTTCCATTCAGGACCATTTTTTTTTATTATTTTTAAGTATATTTCTTTGCACGATCACTTGAGCAATTATTGAAGGAAACAGCTATGATTACGTTCCTGAAAACTAATTCCTCTCCTTAAAACATATTTGAAGAGACAGTTCTTTATTCTTCGTTTTAAGTCCTCCCATGTGATAGCGATCATGGAAGAAACATTGTTCTCACAATAAGTAGGAAAGAATCGCTTATGGCGAAAGCGATTCTTCATCGCATGAACGAACATGATGACATCTTCAATCGATAAAGAGCAAGATTTGTGATTGGATGGATTTGATCACAGTAATAGCAAAGTTCACTCTTTGAAGCCAGTTCTAATGATTGTGACTGCAGTATTACTGACTCAGAGAAAGTAATTCCAACATTTTCAGTATGTAGCATAAGACTCCTTTCGAAATTGAACATTTTTCAATGTAAACAGCTCTACATACATTTCAATTCCTTATAAGGTGCCATAAAAGTAACTTTTATATTTTGCTCAAAAATCATTTTTTTCTTTTTTAGCTTTCATTAATTTATTGCAATCTATATTAAAAATCAAAAAGCTAAATGTTTAATTTTTAATAATGTTCTCGTTTTTAATGGCTGACATTTGTATTAAATGAAGAGCATTAGGTTCAGCATTACACAGGGGTTTCAACTAATATTAATTTATTTTCGAAAAAAAAATATCCAATATATTTATTGAATCCAGGGATAGTACCCGTTGTTAATGGGTAGCAGGACGCATATTAGATTGCATTAGATGATTTATGCTTGCTATCACTTTTAAAACGAAAATCCACTACCACTACTAACACTTTTAAAATCATGACGATTGTAACAGATTGTGTAAATCTGCAACTATAATCAAGCACAGTATATTAACCAAAGTTTCATGCAAACAGGAAAAATTAATCATAAAAATCCCTTCAAGAAATCACAATTTTTCTTTCTGACACATATCATGCAGACATTAGTGAAGCTTTACAACAGGTTCAACCTTAGTTGGACAACAGTTTTACATTGTTCAAATCTCCTGGCCAGTAACATGAACGTTAAGATTCATATGATATTGTAATAGAATGCCTAGCATCGACTTATAAATGTCGTCTTAGTGTTTAAGGTTCTTATTGCCTCCAATATAGGAAAGCTGTTATTGTTGTTACGTATCCCACTTGGTCGACAGCAACATCCAGAACAACCTAGAAGAAGAAGGAATTCGGGGCCATGATAAAGGGTAAAAAAAAATGCAGCTTCTTTTTGTCCTTGTCTTCGTGGCATAAAGACAAGGCGCACCCAAAGGGAAAAGTCTGGCTTTTACACCACCCGGTTATCCCCACGGGTAATCATTTTAGTCGCCTTTACGACATGCATGCGCTACAGAGGGGCTATTCTAATTCGGACGCACACGGGGGTAGAAAAAGCTACTGCATAATGTATTAACCCTTCATCAACAGGAAGCAAAGCTATACACTGAAGTGGTATTTTCAATAAAGTTGTTATATTAGAAGGTTTCATGAACCTAATAGGGACATTATGTGTTCCTCCGCATTATAATAAAATTATAAACAGTCTTTCTGTTACGCATAATATTTTTTTAAATATATTTATAGTTGCTTGTAAAAATTCATTTCTTTTAGTGAAGTAAACTCTTGTTGAGAGTAGATTTTTAGAATGCGATTTTGGACATAGATGTTATCTTAATTTTTTACATTTCATTTGTCTAATGCTAGAATTTTATTCATATGCGATACGCTAAAGTAAAAGGCTGTCCTGCAAATCTTTAAATGAGTTTCTATCGATTTAAAAGAAAATCATATTCCAAAATCACTTGGTGATGGCAGAATCAGTCAATGATTTCTTCTGATGAAGATTGAGATGTCGGATGAGTAATTGAATGATTTTGTGAAACTGTTAGGCAGAGAAAGCAACGATAGTGTAGAACAACATAAAGCTTCTTTTTTATTGCAACTTACAAGTTGTGAAAAAGCTAATGAAGTTTATAAGAAGTTAAATGAATTGTTAAAAATGCCATACGAGATCTTATTTGGAATGGAGATAGACCCAAAGGAAGAATTAAGTGGGCTCTTTATGACAAACATTGAAAACTATCTTCTTTCTTACCATGAAATTTTTAATGAGATACATCAATGTCCTAACCAACACTCATCAGTTTAAAAACGATTTCATATAATAAAAACTACTTATTATGCAGTTATTATTGACTTAACTACTTATTATTAAAAACACTTTCAATTGGTATTTTTTAATTTTATTTACAAATTAGATTTATTTAAATTTCGCGACTTTCTTAATTTAAACTATGCTTAATGCATTTTTTCTACATAAAAAAAATGAACTTGCTGAACGCGATTTTGCAATGAGTACAACATTCAATGGTGTAACCCCAACGTTCTGAAAGGACTTATTTTAATGATAGTTTCCATGTAAAAGGCACAAAAGCAATAAATATTATTCAGAGGTAAATGATCAATTTTTATTTCCAGAAATAAAAAAATAGCTTTTCCTAGTCATTTACTTTAATAGCATATTCATTTCTTAATTAATAAATTAGTGATTTACCGTGGAAGAAAAAAATTAATATATATTTTTCAAGCAAAAATTGCTTAATTTATTGCATCTAGATACATATTTACATTTTAAAAACAAATTGTAAAGATGTGTTTCAACTTTCTTTTTCTTCAATTTTCTGAAAATATTATTTAATTAATTTTCCCTTTGATTAAGATTTATTTAAAGTCTATGAACAATAACAACATGGTTTTATTTGTGTATTAAATTACTTTCATTAAATAGAATTTATAATTGATGATAATAGTTGATGATACTTTCCCTAATTAAACCATATTTTTTAATTACAAATGTAGATTTCATGATTTAATTTTTGGGGATTTAAATTAATAACAAATATTTTAATGAATGCTCAGTAATTAGATTATAACTACTGAATGATTTATGCTGTTAAATAGCGAACACTTGAAATATTGTTCACATGCCAACTGAGGAAAAATTAATCCATTCAATTTAAATTACTCCCCGCAAATGCTAAATTTGTTGTACAGTAATTACATCTCTGAAAAGAGATTTAATATTTTGTCTTGATTAAAAACTTAATTAAACAGAAAGTACCTTAAAATGACGGGAAAGAAATATTATTTTAATGCAAAAAAAAAATGTGTATTAGCGTCAAATATGTTGAATAAAATTCTGTGTAAAAACTAAAAAGTTCGTTAACTGCTGTAATCTCTTAATTAACTGTAACTTTCTTCTCAGAAATTATGACGAGGGGGCTTAGTACGTTTTAATTAACCTAGATATTTACGTGACAAAAAGCAGTATGTAAAGTAAAGAAACAGGGATATGGGTAAAAAATATATTTCACCAATTAATCACTTAAAAATTTTCTATGAAACTGCAAATTATTGGTATTTATGAATAGGTTTTTAATTATGGGAGTAGATGGATAAGAATTTTATTAGGGAAAAAACGAGTATGGTTTTTTGATTTTTATGAAAACATTTTACTTCAACTAAAATGTAGGATATTATTTAATATTTCTAGGTGTGCTAATCTCTCTTTTTTTTTTTATTTTAAAATTATTATCATTTCAATCATTTCATGAATCTATTAAAGCTTCCTCTTACGAAATTAACCATTTTCAAGAAATGGCAGTAGCTATCCGGTTATAAATATCATAATATGGCTTAAAATTGGGAAATATTAACTACATAATGCCACTTAAAATTTTTTATTGATATTTTAATAATACTTATCATACTTTTCGGTGCAATATATTTTTGAGTATGTAGACTTAAAATGTATAAGCATCAACGTGATTTTTATCCAACACTTTTTATTTCAAAATTTCTGAAATGAATTCTTAGAAGCAAAAAGCATTAAATCTTCAAAATATTCAAAGTATTTTTAGCTTCACAAAGTATTAAATTAGGAGAAAATAATTTTACCCCCCCCTTCCAGAATCATCACATATAAATTCATATAAATAAGTATTTTAATTTTTCATTTTTAATGTTCACTTATAGTATAAAGATTTATTACAAGTTTCGTCAATAGACCTTAATATAATACAAATACAATAGACATATTAATACAGTACTAAAAATACCCTGTTATGTATGTAAGTAATATTTAATACCCCATATACTTGTAAAATTAAAAATGTGTTATTGCACTGAGAAATATGCTTACTTTTGCAATTAGGTCTAATGCTATATATATATAGATATACATATATCCAAAATAATTAAAATACATACTTAAGGCAAAAGTTTTATTACTTTTATAATAATTATTCTTAAAAGAGAATCTTAAAACCATAAGTCGCTTTTCAATATTTAAATCTCACTTAATTCTTTCAAAAATTCCGTTAATTCTTCCAATCTCTTTTCCTTATACCCCATTTAATTGATTATCTCATTTTGATTGTAAGTAATTAATTGAAAATAAACAAAAATCCTGTAGTAAAAGTTCGTGCATTAAGTGTTATCCTTGTTTTTGAAAAATAAATAAATAAAACGTTTATACGATATTTCAAAAGAAGAATATGGAGTCTTATAATTTCCATTTTTAATCCATCAACAATAAGCTCTCAGCTAGCGAATAAATCATTTTATGCTGCTTATCTTTTTAAATAAATTGAATTGCTAAATTATAAGCGGCTTCCATCTGATTGACCTTCCCTGTTCATACGGTTGACATATATTCAATCAAAGAAACGTAACCTTCTTCACAAAAGCTTGGTTGAAGTATTTTTTATTTTTTTTTTATAACCCGATTCTTGAATGAGATGCTGTTATCCGCAAAGAAACATATCTGTATTAATCTAGATCGTTCCCAGGGTCTGGAATGCCATTTTCAAAAGATTCTTGAAAACTAGAGAGAGAGTTTAAACCCAGCGTCAGAAACTTCTTTTATAAGTATCCTCCCTTCTACGTTTGATTAATGAACTTTGGATAAATGTGTGCCACTTGCATAAAAGCTAGATGGATTATGAGGGAACAGCACGAAGCACTACAGCGCAGTTTTCTGCGTGAACTATCTGGAGGAATGTGATTCTATTGCACCCTTACAAACGCAATAACAATTTTAAAGCGGACTTTATTTATTTTTCACAACTTTCGAAACTTAAATATTTTTGTTATTATTCTCTTTCTCATAACTTGATTCTAAAGAAGAAGGAGTTTGCTTATTTTATTTACCTCTGATGATAAGAACAATTCGTCTTGGATTAGTAGGTTAAAAAGAGATTTTTCTGACCTTCCATTCATAAGGATAAGTTATTTGGCTTGTAAATTACTTTTTAACAAATACCTTTTACTTTGTTAGACCTATTAAAAAACATCCTTAACTCAAAAATTTGATTATTAATATAATTATTTTTAAAAAGAATCTTAAATCGATAAACTGCTTTTCAATATTTTAATCTCACTTAACTCTTTCAAAAATTCATTTAAATTCCTTTCAAAATCTTTTTCCTTATCGCAATTTAATTGATTATCTCATTTTGAACACAAGTAATTTATTCAAAATAAACAAAAAAATCTGTATTAAAAAGTATGTATATTAAGTGTTATTAACCTAGTTTTCTAAAAAAAAATAATAAATAAATATTACCTTTATAGGACATTTTAAAGAGGAATATGGCGTCTTATTATAATTTCCATTTTTAATCAATCAACAATAAGCTTTCAGCAGGCGAATAAATCATTTTATGCTGCTTATCTTTTTTTAAATAAATTGAATTGCTAAATTATAACGGCTATCATTTGATTGACCTTCCCTGCTTATACGGTTGACAGATATTCAATCAAAGAAACCTAACATTATGCACAAAAGCTGGTTGAAGTATTTTTATTTTTATAACCCGATTCTTGAATGTGTGAATTCTGTTATCTGCAAAGAAACATATCTGTATTAATCTAGAGCGTTCCCATAACATGGAATGCCAGCCTTTTTCAAAAGATTCTTGAAAACTAGAGAGAGTTTAAATCCAACGTCAGAAACTTCTTTTATAAGTAGCCTCCCTCCTACGTTTGATTAATGAACTTTGGATAAGTGCGTGGCACTTGCATAAAAGCTAGATGGATTATAAGCGAACAGCACGAAACACTACAGCGCAGTTTTCTGCGTGAACTATCTGGAGGAATGAGATTCCTTTGCACCCTTACAAATGCAACAACAATTTTAAAAGGACTTCATTTATTTTCACAACTTTCGAAACTGAAATATTCTTGGTTATTATTCGCTTTCTCGTGACTTGATTCAAAAGAAGAATGAGTTTGGTTATTATATTATATTTACCTGTGATGACATTTAAACAATTCGTCTTGGTTTATAGGGTAAAAGAGACTGTTCTGACCTTTTATTCATCAGAATATGCTATTTTGTTTTCAAATTTGATTAATTGCTATTCACAAATATCTATTTTTTTCCTAGAATAAAATTCATTAGATATAAATTCCTTTAAATAAGAAGAATTTCTACTTTTCATCTTTATTGTTTACTTATAGTATAAAAATTTTTTACAAATTTCTTTTAATATACATTAATATAATAAAAATATAATAGACATATAATAAAACTACAATAGATATTAATATAATAAAAATACAATAGACATTAATATAATAAAACTACAATAGACATTAATAAAATAAAAACACAATACACATGTTTAATAAAACTAAATAGACATTAATATAATAATTCAATAGACATTGATATAATAAAAATACAATAGACATTAATATAATAAAAATACTAGACATTAATATAATAAAAAATGCAATAGACATTAATATAATAAAAATGCAATAGACATTAATATAATAAAAATGCAATAGACATTAATATAACAAAATACAATAGACATTAATACAATACTAAAATTCTATTTTATATATGTACTGTGATATTTAATACCCCTGAACTTGTGAAATTAAAGATTTATTTGTTACACTGAGAAATATGCGTATTTTTGTAATTAGGTTTAATGAAATATATATATCAAAATAATTAAATACAACCAAAATTCAAAATTTTATTAATTTTAATATAATGGTTTTAAAAGGGCTTTAAAACCATACGCTTATATTCAATATTTTTAATCTCACTTAATTCTTTCAAAAATTCATTTAATTAATTTTTCCAAACATCTTTCCCTTTATCCCCATTTAATTGATTATCTCATTTTAATCTCAAGTAATTAATTCAAACTAAACAAAAAACATGTATTAAAAAGTGTGTGCATTAAGTGTTGTTAACCTAGTTTTTAAAAAAATAAAAAAATACCATTTATGGGATATTTTTTAAAAGAGAAATATGGAGTCTTTATAATTTCCATTTTTAATCAATCAACAATAGGCTTTCAGCTGGAGAATAAATCATTTTATGCTGCTTATCATTTTTAAATAAATTGAATTGCAAATTATAGCCGCTATCATTTGATTGACTTTCCCTGTTTATACGGTTGACAGATATTCAATCAAAAGAAACGTAACTTTCTTCATAAAAGCCTGGTTGAAATATTTTTTATTTCTTTTATTTTTATAACCCATCCTCGAATACGATGCTGTTATCCGCAAAGAAACATATCTGTATTAATCTAGATCATTCCCAACAACCACCAAATGCCAGACTTTTCAAAAGATTCTTGAAAAATAGAGAGAGAGAAAGTTTAAATCCAGCGTCAGAAACTTCTTTTATGTGTATCCTCCCTCCTACGTTTGATTAATGAACTTTGGATAAATGGGTGGCACTTGCATAAAAGCTAGATGGATTATGAAGGAACAGCACGAAACACTACAGCTCAGTTTTCTGCGTGAACTATCTGAAGGAATGCGATTCCTTTACACCCTTACAAACGCAACAACAATTTTAAAGAGGATTTTAATTTATTTTCACAACTTCGAAACTGAAATATTCTTGGTTATTATTCGCTTTCTCGTGACTTGATTCAAAAGAAGCATGAGTTTGCTTATCATATTTACCTCTGGTGACATATG
Source organism: Caerostris extrusa (assembly GCA_021605095.1). Classification (NCBI taxonomy): domain Eukaryota; kingdom Metazoa; phylum Arthropoda; class Arachnida; order Araneae; family Araneidae; genus Caerostris; species Caerostris extrusa. Next base: position 12,966 of record BPLR01020266.1, on the reverse strand, counting down.
AACAATTCGTTTTGGATTAGTAAGTTAAATAAGTTAGTTGACCTTTTATTTGACTAGTGAAATATTTTTCGAGAAATTCCTTTTACTTTCTTATGCCTATTAACTTTATACTTTATAACAATAAAAATCAGATATCCTAATAATAAGTTTAGGAACTGTTTATATGTCTTTATTTGTGTATCTATAACGTACTATTTACTTTATTTGCAATATACATACATGTGGCAGACTCAACACACTTATATTTTGTAATAGTTATCCTAAAAACAGTGAATAATCACCAAATAAGCTGTTAGCTGGCGAATAAATCATTTTATGCTGCTTATATTTTTAAAGAAATTGAATTACTTAAATATAACCTCCATTATTTGATTGACCTTCTCTGTTTATACGGTTGAGAGATATTCAATCAACGAAATATAACTTTCTGTAAAATTAAACAATAAGATAATAAAAATACAATAGATATATCCGTACAGTACTAAAATTAAATGTTATGTACATGTAAAATTTAATGCCGCTCAGACTTGTAAAATTAAAATTTTATTGCACTGAGAAATATACTGATTTTTGCAATTAGGCTCCTAATGCAATATATATCAAAAAATAATTAAAATACATGCTTAACTCAAACTTTTATAGGATATTTTAAAAGAGAAACAGGGAGCCTTATTAAAATTTCCATATTTAATCAATCAAAATAAGCTTTCAGCTAGCAAATAAATCATTTTATGCTGCATATCTTTTTAAATAAATAAATTAAATTGCTTAATAATAGCCGCTATCATTTGATTGACCTTCTCTGTTTATACGGTTGACAGATATTCAATCAAAGAACCATAACTTTTTCTTCACAAAAGATGGTTAAGTATTTTTATTTTGATAACAAGTTTCTTGAATGCAATGCTGTTATCTGCAAAGAAACATATCTGTATTAATCTAGATCGTTCCCAGAAAATGGAATGCCAGTCTTTCAAAAGATTCTTGAAAACTAGCGAGATAGTTTAAATCCAGCGTCATAAACAAGTAGCCTCCCTCCTACGTTTGATTAATGAACTTTGGATAAATGTGTGACACTTGCATAAAAGCCAGATGGATTATAAGGTAACAGCACGAAACACTACAGCGCAGTTTTCTGCGTGAACTATCTGGAGGAATGTGATTCCTTTGCCTTCCTTATAAACGCAACAACAATTTTAAAGAGGACTTCATTTTGTTTTCACAACTTTCGAAACTGAAATATTCTTCGTTATTATTCGCTTTCTCGTGACTTGATTCAAAGAAGAAGGAGTTTGCTTATTATATTTACTTCTGGTGACATATGGTAATTCTTCTTGGATTATTAGGTTACAAGAGATTGTTCGAAACCTTTATTCATCAAGATATGTTATTTGGCTTGTGAATTCTTTTTTTTTTTTTAAATGCCCGTTATTATTGTATAACTATTAACTTTATAGTTTATAACAATAGAAAATCAGATATGCTAATAATGGCTATAAGATCTGTTTGTACTTTTTATTTGTATATCGGATAATTTACTATTTGCTTTCTTTATTTACTATATACATACATGTCAAAGACTCAACACACTTATATTTAAGAGTATCCTGAGTTATCCTGAAACAACGAATAATCAACAATAAGCTTTCAACAAGCGAATAAATCATTTTATACTGCTTATCTTTATAACTAAATAAAAAAAAATTGTATACGTTTCTTCAATAGACATTAATACAGTACTAAAATTTAATTTGATATATGTACTGTGATATTTAATATCGCTTGGACTTGTAAAATTAAAGATTTACTGTTACACTGAAAAATATGCTTAGTTTCGCAATTAGGTCTAATGTAATATATATATATTAAAATTAAAATATATCCTTAACGGAAAATCTTTATTAATTTCAATATAATTACTTTTAAAAAGAATCTTAAATCCATAAGCTGCTTTTCAATATTTTAATCTCATTTAATATTTACAAAATTCCTTTAATTTCTACCAAGCTCTTTTCCTTATCCCCATTTAATTGATTATCTCATTTTGAGCGTAAGTAATTAATTCAAAATAAACAAAAAATCTAGTAAAAGTATTGTTAACATAGTTTCCTTAAAAAAAAAAATCTAGCATTTATAGGATATTTTAAAAGATTAATATGGAGTCTTATTATAATTTCCATTTCTAATCAATCAACAATAAGCTTTCAGCTGGCGAATAAATCATTATATGCTGCTTATCTTTTAAATAATAAATTGAATTGCTAAATTATAACCGCTATCATTTGATTGACCTTCCCTGTTTATACGGTTGACAGATATTCAATCAAAGCAATGTAACATTCTGCACAAAAGCTTCGTTGAAGTATTTTTATTTTTTAAAAATTTTTTAACCCGATTCTTGAATGCGATGCTGTTATCTGCAAAGAAACATATCTGTATTAATCTAGATCGTTCCCAGAACCTGGAATGCCAGCCTTTTCAAAAGATTCTTGAAAACTAGAGAGAGAGTTTAAATCCAGCGTCAGAAACTTCTTTTATAAGTATCCTCCCTTCTACGTTTGATTAATGAACTTTGGATAAGTGTGTGGCACTTGCATAAAAGCTAGATGGATTATGAGGGAACAGCACGAAACACTACAGCGCAGTTTTCTGCGTGAACTATCTGGAGGAATGCGATTCCCCTGCACCCTTACAAACGCAACAACAATTTTAAAGCGGAGTTTATTTATTTTCGTAAATTCGAAACTGAAATATTCTTGGTTATTATTCGCTTTTCTCGTGACTTGATTCAAAATAAGGAGTTTGCTTATTATATTTACCTGTAGTGACATATGAAAAATTCGTCTTGGATTAGTCGGTTAAAAGAGACCGTGCTGACCTTTTATTCATAAGGATACGTTATTTGGCTGGTAAATATTTTTTTTTAAAAATGCCTTTTATTTTATTATGCCTATTAATTTATACCTTTAACCATAGAAAAGCATTTATCTTAATAAATATTTGAAAACTTGCTTAAATGCTTTTAGTCTTGCATCAACAACCTATTATATGCTTTCTTATTTACAAAATACAAACATGTCACAGATTCAAAACACTTGAATTTCATAAAAGTTACCCTGAAACAATTTATTATCTTACTTATACACTACACTGTCTTACTTCTGGATGTCAATTGCAGTTAATAGCTAGCAACTCAACATAACGAGATTTGTTATGTAAAAAATTTTCATATGTTTCTCTTTCTATGTTTTTAATAGAATTGTTAGGCCAATGTACTTAAAAACATCGTTAAAGTGAGTATACTTAAACCCACTGTTTGTATCATCATATATCTGAAAGCAATGACAGCAATGAATAAATTTTTCTAATAATTACCTAATGTATTTATATATTTTTATATTCTCGCATGCCTTATTTCTCCCTTTCAATTTTATATTTTTTTGTTAATCTCTTCTGTTTTTGTAAAGGTTTTCCTCATTGTTCACTTTCTGTACCTCCAAAAGTTAATTTTGCGAAATTGTTCCTCCTCCATCGTGCGTTTGTTCAATTTCACCCACATCATTCTCAAACTGCATAGACCAACTCAGATGATGCAGTAGTAGTAGCAGCAATGAATACTGCAACGTCTGCGAATTGTGTTTGTAATCACTAAGTTATGAATCGGACACTTTCCTAAGTTTGAATAATGGTACGCAGTTAAAGCTGTGTCACCTGCTTAGAAGTCTGATATTTTCTAATTAACTTCATATTTTCTATAAATATTTTAATATTTAAAAGGAATATTATTATTTCTCTCCTTGCGAAAATAATCATGACTTTAAAGTGCAATTACTTCAAAACTGAAAGAAAATAGAGGAAGGGGAAAATTATTTAGCTTCAATTTTGCTTTTCTCTGAGATAACCATTTGATGTATAACTTGTATTAGTAGACTGAGATTGGTCTCTTCGTAATAGTATTCTAGTTGGAGTGGTATTTTTTTTATAAAATATATCTTCCTTTGTTATACAATTTATTTAAAATTACGTAATTTTTAAAAATATGTTTTCGTGTATTTATATAATTATTGATTCGTAAATATTCCTTTGGCATTCTAAGTCTTTTTAGTACTTTTTTCTCGTATGAAGTACCAAGACATCTTTAAAAATTCATCCAGAATATCATCCATCATTATCATGTGCTGTACTTAGTACATTATCATGGAAACCATGTGCTTGATTAAAAAAATAGAAAATCAAATGATTTTTTAAGTTACCCTCCAATTTCTATTAATGAACATTGATAAAAGGGTATAACTTGCATATAGTCTTGGTGAATTCCGAGGAAACACAAGTTTTCCCACAGGTACTTCCACAAAGACGTGATTCCTCTTTCCCAGAAAACACAACAACAATTTTAAAGTAGACTTCATTTATTTTCTCAACTTTTGAACTGAAAAGGACTCGGTTATTATTCTCTTCATCGTGGCTTGATTCTGGGGAAGGAAGAAAAGTTTTCGGTTTTATGTTTACTTTACCTCTGGGGCACATAGGAAAAGCTCGTCTCGGATTAGTAGGTTAGAGGAGACTGTGCTGGTCTTTTTCTTAGTAATGGTATGCTACTTTGGCTGTACCCTCCTTTTTTATTACACCTCTGGGAATAGGGAAAGAGTTTAGAAATGGCGTACCAAAGAAAAAAAAAAAGAAAAACTCATGATGCATTAATACAGTTTTAAAAGGGGAAACAATAAAAGGTTTTCCAATACGTGCAATGTTTGGCAGGAAGTGTTGCTGAATATAAGCTGGAGTGAAGTGGCCTTCACATATTGAGATAAAAGATCAAAAAGCATATTTATTCTTTATTTTGGAAAAAAATGTGAGATTTGTGCAGATTGTTTGCTGTGCTTCAGATGACTTTTAGGATTTCCTTTACTTTATATTTTGGTCACTCGTAGAAAGCTAGAATACTTTTAAACATACGGAAATCGAAAATATTAAAGTGAAATAAATAGTTTGGATGAAGGTTGTTGAAATGAAATTTGATTTCAGTTTGGTGGTGTTTACTTAGAGTTGTTTACCGTGTTTGATTCTTCTATGGAATCATATTTTTTGAAGAAATGATGAAAATGTCAAGATTATTATTATTATTATTATTTTTTTTTTAAGAATATTTCGTAAGAAATGGGTAAACTTATTTTTATTTAAATATGAACTTGCATATTAATTCATTTATATATGAATAAAACTTTTGAAAATAGTTTTTTTTTTATTTATCTAAATTGGTTGTAATTTTGATTGTAAAATTATTAAATAATTTATAAGAAGAAGATTGGAATTTATATGTTATTTCTCTTTTACAATAAATTTATCATGTTATTCATTATTTAGAAAAACTGTGAGTCTTATTCAGATTGCTTTTTGTGTCCCTTTCTTAGAATCTTGATATTTTATAAGAAAGTCATAGTTTTCAATCAACCTTTTAAAATTTTAAAAGGAATATAATTATTTTTCTCCTTTTCAAACTAAATCATGATTTTAAAGTGCAATTATTTTCATTTTCCAAACCGAAGAAAAAAAGTTAGGAAGAGAAAAAAAAAAAACTAAATATAGTTTTATTTTTTATTTTTCTCATAGATAACCATTATATGTATGTCTTGTTCTAGTAGGCTAGAGAAGACAGAGATGGTCTCTGTTCATAACAGTTTTCTATTTGGGCGATATTTTTTATATGAAATATCCCTTCCTAGTTATACACATTAATTTCAAATTACATAATTTTAAAAAAAGTATTTTGAATAATTATATACTAAATAATTTGCACATATTCTAGGTATTATGAGACTTTTTACTACTTTTTCTTGTATGAAGCGCAAATCATATTTGAAAATTCACCCAAAATATGATCCACCATTTTTTCTTTCAAGTGTCATATGTAGTATATTATTATGGATACCTTGTAACTTATCTAAAAAGAAGAAAATCAAATGAATTTTTAAGATACTTTATAAATTTTTATTAATGTACATTGATAAATGGGTATAACTTGTATAAAGTCTCGGTGGTAAATTGTAAGGGAACACAAGAGTTTTGCCACAAGAACTTCCACAGAGACGTGATTCCTCTTTCCCCAGCAAACACAACAACAATTTTAAAGTAGACTTCATTTATTTTCTCAACTTTGGAACTGAAAAGGACTTGGTTATTATTCTCTTCATCGTGGCTTGATTCTAGGGAAGGAAGGAAAGTTTTTCGGTTTTATGTTTACTTTTACCTCTGGGGCACATACGAAAAGCTCGTCTCAGATTAATAGGTTAGAGGAGACTGTGCTGGTATTTTCTTAGTAATGGTATGCTACTTTGGCTGTACCCTCTTTTTATTACACCTCTGGGAATAGGGAAAGAGTTTAGAAAGGCGTACCAAAGAAAAAAAAAAAAAAACTCATGATGCATTACTACAGTTTTTAAAAGGGAAACAATAAAAGGTTTTCCAATACGTGCAGTGTTTGAACAGGAAGTATTGCTGGAATATAAGCTGGAGTGAAGCAGTCTTCAAATATTGAGATAGAAAGATCAAAAACCATATTTATTCTTTATTGAAGTAAAAAAATGTGAGTATTATGCAGATTGTTTGCTGTGCTTAGATGTCCTTTTAGGGTTTTCTTTTACTTTATTTGAGGTCAGCTCGTAGAAAGCTTAGAATACATTATAAACACAATGAAATCGAAAATGTTTAAAAATAAATAGTTTGGATTAAGATTGTTGAAAAGAAGTTTGATTTCAGCTGGGTGATTTTTACTTAAGAATTGTTTATTGTTTTTGATTTTTCAATAGAATCATATTTTGGAAGAAATGATAAAAATGTCAAGCATATTTTTTGTTGTTGGTTTTAAGAATCTTTTATAAAAAATGGGTAAGCATAATTTTCTTTTTATATAAATTTATATTAATTCATTTATATATGAATAAATATTTTGAAAATATTTTTTACTTATCTAAATTGGTGGTAATTTTGATTGTAAAATTATTATAAAATATTATATTATTTTAATAAATTTATCAAGTTAAATTTATTTGATATTTCTTTTTTAAATCTTGGTTTATCATGTCATTTATATAAAGAATATGAATAATTTCAAAAAATTCAAAAAAAAAACTAAAAATCTTGAAAATTCACACATAATATGATCAGCATTTTTTAAGTGTCAAGTATTACATTATCATGGAAACCTTGTACCTGATCTAAAAAAAGAAAATTCAAATGCTTTTTTAAGTAAACCTTACAATTTTTTATTAATGAACATTGACAAATCGGTATAGCTTTGCATAAAAGTCTTGTTGAATTATAAGGAACACAAGAGTTTTCCACAAGAACTTCCACAGAGACGTGATTCCTCTTTCCCCAGCAAACACACAACCATTTTAAAGTAGACTTCATTTATTTTCTCAACTTTGGAACTGAAAAGGACTTGGTTATTATTCTCTTCATCGTGGCTTGATTCTGGGGAAGGAAGAAAAGTTTTCGGTTTTATGTTTACTTTACCTATGGGGCACATACAACTCGTCTCAGATTAGTAGGTTAGAGGAGACTGTGCTGGGCTTTTCTTAGTAATGGTATGCTACTTTGGCTGTACCCTGCTTTTTAATGCACCTCTGGGAATAGGGAAGAGTTTAGAAAGGCGTACAAAAGAAAAAAAAAAAAAAACTCATGATGCATTACTACATTTTAAAAGAGGAAACAATAAAAGTTTTCCAATACACGCAATGTTTGAGCAGAGTGTATTGCTGGAATATAAGCTGGAGTGAAGAGCCTCACATATTTGAGATAAAAAGGCAAAAAGCATATTTATTCTTTATTGAAGGAAAAAAAAGTGTATTATTGTACAGATTGTTTGCTGAGCTTAGATTACCTTTAGGGTTTTCTTTATTTTATATTGAGGTCAGCACCTCATAGAATGCTGGAATACTTTATAAATATAAGGAAATCGAAAATGTTTAAGTGAAATAAATAGTTTGGATTAAGATTGTTGAAATGATGTTTGATTTCAGTTTTGTGGTGTTTACTTAAGAATTGTTTATCGTTTTTGATTCTTCAATAGAATCATATTTTTGAAGAAATGATAAAAATGTCAAAATATTTTTTTTTTGTTTGTTTTTTAAGAATCTTTTGTAAAAATGGGTAAAACATACATTTCTTTAATATAAACTTACATATTAATTTATTTATATATGAATAAACCTTTTTGAAATAATTTCTTTTTTTTTACTTATCTAAATTGATGGAAATTTTGATTGTAAATTATGAAAAAATTTATAAGAAGAATATTGGATTTATTTGATATTTGTTTTTTAAATAAATTTATCATGTTATTCATTATTTGAAATTTAAAGTTAGTAAAACTTCTTGTTATATAGATAAACATAAACATAGAACTGAATAATTTCAAAAAATTCAAAAAACTACAAATCCTTGAAAATTCACTCAAAAATATGATCCAGATTTTCCATCAAGTGCCATACATGTACATTATTTTTGGAAACCTTGTACCTAATCTAAAAAAAGAAAATCAAATGATTTTTAAGTTACCATCTAGTTTTTTACTAATGAGCACCGTTAAATTAGTATAACTTGCATAAAGGCTTGTTGAATTATAAGGAACACAAGCGATTTCCCAAAAGAACTGCCACAAGACGTGATTCCTCTTTCCCCAGCAAACACAACAGCCAATTTAAAGTAGACTTCATTTATTTTCTCAACTTTAGGACTGAAAAGGACTTGGTTATTATTCTCTTCATCGTGGCTTGATTCTGGGGAAGGAAGAAAAGTTTTCGGTTTATGTTTACTTTACCTCTGGGGAACATACGAAAAGCTCGTCTCAGATTAGTAGATTAGAGAAGATTGTGCTGGTCTTTTCTTGATAATGGTATGCTTACTTTGGATGTACCTTCATTTTTTATTACACCTCTGGGAATAGGAAAGAGTTTAGAAAGGCGTATCAAAAAAAAAAAAAGAAAAAAGAAAAACTCATGATGCATTACTACACTTTTAAAGGGGAAACAATAAAAGGTTTTTCCAATACGTGCAGTGTTTGAGCAGGGAAGTATTGCTGGAATATAAGCTGGAGTGAAGCAGACCTCACATATTGAGATAAAAAAAAAGTTCAAAAGCATATTTATTCTTTATTGAAGGAAAAAAAAATGTTAGTATTGTGCAGATTGTTTGCTGTGCTCAGATGACTTTTAGGATTTTCTTTACTTTATATTGAGGTCACTTCGTAGAAAGCAATAATATTTATAAACACAAGGAAAATAAGTGAAATAAATAGTAGTTTGTATTAAGATTGTTGAAATGAAGTTTAATTTCAGTTTTATGGTGTTTACTTGAGGGATTGTTTATCGTTTTTGGTTCTTCTATAGAATCATATTTTTGAAGAAAATTGATTAAAATATCAAGAATATTTTTGTTGTTTTTTTCAAGAACCTTTTTGTAAAAAATGGGTAAGCATACTTTTCTTTTAATACAAAACTGCATTTTAATTCATTAATATATGAATAAAACTTTTGAAAATAATTATTTTTACTTATCTAAATTGGGGTGATTTTGATTTTAAAATTATTAAACAATTTATAAGAAGAAGATTGGGATTTATTTGATATTTCTTTTTTAAATAAATTTATCATGATATGCGTTATTTGAAATTTAAAAATTAGTAAAAACTTCTTTGTATTTAGATATATATAAACAAAGAACTGGATAATTTAAAAAAAATTCCAATGAAACTAAATATCCTTGAAAATTCACACAGAACATGATCCAGCATTTTTAAGTATCATGTGCTGTACATTATCATGGAAACCTTGTGCCTGATCTAAAAAAGAAGAAAATCAAATGATTTATTAAGTTATATTTTAGTTTTTTATTAATGAACATTGGTAAAACGAGTATAACTTGCATAAAGTCTTGTTGAATTATAAGGGAACACAAGAGTTTTCCCACAAGAACTTCCACAGAGACGTGATTCCCCTTTCCCCAGAAAACACAACAACAATTTAAAGTGGACTTCATTTATTTTCTCAACTTTGGAACTGAAAAGGACTTGGTTATCATTCTCTTCATCGTGGCTTGATTCTAGGGAAGGAAGAAAAGTTTTCGGTTTTTATGTTTACTTTACCTATGGGGCACATACGAAAAAGCTCGTCTCAGATTAGTAGGTTAGAGGAGACTGTGCTGGTCTTTTCTTAGTAATGGTATGCTACTTTGGCTGTACCCTCATTTTTATTACACCTCTGGGAATAGGGAAAAAAGTTTAGAGAGGCGAACCAAAGAGAAAAAAAAAAAACCATGATGCATTACTACACTTTTAAAAGGGGAAACTAATAAAAGGTTTCCAATACGTGCAGTGTTTGGGCAGGAAGTATTACTGGAATATAAGCTGAGTGGAAGTGTTTCACATATTGAGATAAAAAGATAAAAAGCATATTTATTCATTGAAGAAAAAAATGTGAGTTTTGTGCAGATTGTTTTTTGTGCCCCTTGCTTAGAAGCTTAATATTTTATAAGAAAACGTCATAGTTTTCTATAAAAACCTTTTAAAACTTTGCAAAAAGGATAATAATATTTTTACTTTAAACTAAATCATGATTTTAAAGTGCAATTATTTTCATCTTCAAAACCACAAAAACTTGTGAAGAAAAAAAACCATTTATAGTTTTATTTTTTACTTTTCTCTGGCATAATGATTTTAAGTATATCTTGTATTAGTAGGCTGGAGAAGACTGAGATGGTCTCTACTTCATAACAGTATTCTAATTGGACGATATTTTTAAATGAAGTACCCCTTCCTTAGTACTTTCCATATTAATTTCAAAAATACGATATTTTTAAAAATATTTTGGGTAATTATATAATAAATGATTCTAAACATTTTAAAACTTTTATTATTTTCTCATGCATGATGCACCAAATCATTCTTCACGGCCAGAATATGATCAAGCATTTTTATCAAGTGTCCTAAGTATTACATTATCATGAAAAACCTTGTATTTGATTTAAAAAAGAAAAGAAAATCAAAATATTTTTTTAAAGTAATCCTTCCAATTTTTTTAATGGAACATTGATAAATGGGTAACACTTCCATAAAGGCTTGGTGAATTATAAACGAACACAAGAGTTTTCCCACAAGAATTCCACAGAGACGTGATTTATCTTTCCCCAGCAAACACAACAGCCATTTTAAAGTTGACTTCATTTATTTTTTCTCAACTTTGGAACTCAACTTTTGGACTTGGTTATTATTCTCTTCATCGTGGCTTGATTCTGGGAAGGAAGGAAAGTTTTCGGTTTTATGTTTACTTACCTCTGGGGCACATACGAAAAAGCTCGTCTTAGATTAGTAGGTTAGAGGAGACTGTGCTGGTCTTTTCTTAGTAATGGTATGCTACTTTGGCTGTTCCCTCCTTTTTATTACCCACCTCTGGGAATAGGGAAAAGAGTTTGAAAGGCGCACCAAAGAAAGAAAAAACTAGCATGGATTCATTCAAAACAAAGAAACTGAGAACTTTGGATAATTTAAGATTCCAGATGAAACTAAAGCATCCTTGAAAATTCAGCAGCATGGGCCATACCGATCCACGGCACTCTCCTCATGCATGTGCTGTGGCATTATCATGGGAGAGCCTGGTGCCTGATCTGATAAAAGAAGAAAATCAAAATGGATTTCATTGAGTTGTACTCGAGTTTTATTAGCTTAATGAACATTTGCGTAGACAGAGCACTTAACATGCATAAAGTCTTTGTTCGGATACATAAGGGAACTTAGGCGGAGATCCACAAAGAGCTTTCCACAGAGGGCAGTGATTCCTTTCCCCCAGCAAACACAGCAACAATTTAAAGAGTGGACTTCAATTATTTCCCTCTCTAACTTTGGAACTGAAAAGGACTTGGTTATTTTTCTCTTCATCTTTGGCAGATTCTGGGGAAGGGAAGAAAAAGTTTTCGATTGCACTATGTTTACTTTACCTCTGGGGCACTTGCGAAAATCTCGTCTCAGATTAGTAGGTTAGAGGAGACTGTCCTGGTATTTTCTTAGTAATGGTAATGCTACTTTGACTGTACCTTTTTTTTATTTATTACACCTCTGGGAATAGGGAAAAAAAGTTTAGAGGCAGACAAAAGGAAAAAAAAAAACCCATGATGCATTACTACACTTTTAAAGGGGAAACAATAAAAGGTTTTCCAATACGTTGCAATGTTTCGGCAGGAAGTGTAGCTTGAATATACGCTGGAGTGAAGTAGCCTTCACATATTGAGATAAAAAAGATAGCTTTATTTTGTGATTGAAGAAAAAAAATGTGAGTATTATTGCAGATTGTTTGTTGTGCCCCTTTCATAGAAGCTTAATATTTTATAAGAAACGTCATAGTTTTCCATAAACGCTTTTAAAACTTTGCAATGAGAGAGGAATAATAATAATGTTACTTTTAAAGGTAAATCATGATTTTTAAAGTGCCGATTATTTTCATCTACAAAAACCACAAAAACTTGGATGAAGAGAAAAACCAAATATAGTTTTATTTTTTACTTTTCTCTGGCATAATGATTTTAAGTATATCTTGTATTAGTAGGCTTCTAGGGAAGAGACGTCTCTACTTCTGTAGAGCGTCAGTCATTCTAGTTGGACGATATTTTTGGTGAAGTACCCCTTCCTTAGTACTTCCATATTAATTTCAAAAATACGATATTTTGTAAAAAATATTTTGGGTAATTATATATAATGAAATGATTCCACCTAAACATTTTGAAAACTTTTTATTATTTTTCTCATGCATGATGCACCAAAGTCATCCTTCACCCAGAATATGATCAAGCACATTTTTATCCAGTGTCCTACGTGGTACATTATCACGAAAAACCTTTGTATTTGATCAAAAAGAAAAGAAAATCAAAATATTTTTTAAGTAATCCTTCCAATTTTTAATGAACAATAATGCGTAA
>BPLR01020264.1:0-64016 GCA_021605095.1 Caerostris extrusa | reverse complement strand
ATGAACTATTCACCAATGACCATAGCAGCCATTCAATAGTTGAAAATCAAAAATTGAATATTAAATTTTTGAAAAAGATAATACATTTGACTTAATGCACAAGAAAATGAATTAAATATATAAATAAAGACGTTCTTTTCTTCATTTTTTATCTCTTTAAAATGGGTAGCCCAACACTGAAGACCATGCAGAACATTCATTATCACAGCTGGCAACTTAAAGGGGGTTAATAGTTCATCTTTGTAGAACATATTTTATCTTCTACTTATATTAAGTTGTTTTGAGATAACTTAAATTTATCTACAACAAAATTTTCAGTTCCAATAATTCTTCCTATTAAAAAAATGATAAAAGTTTTCGTGGTAATCATTCAAAGCCAACTCCATGATAATGACTACTTTTTACCATAATGATTCAGTCACTACGACATTATGAAATTCAATTGCTGTATTAAAATAATTGTTTATAAATAAATCTCCATTTATTTACAGACTTCAGATGCAATCTTTCAAAGTAAATATAGATTTTTTTTATATTGAAATAAGAATAATTTTTTTTTTTTTAATTTGATAAAAAAACTGTCAAATTGTCTTTCTCTCCCTAAAATTTCACAAAGAATAATAATTTTATTATTTCATATTACAATATAATAAAATACAGAATTTTATTTTGAGATAACTTAATTTTTTAAATTAACAATAAAATTTTCAGATCAAATAATTCTTATTTAAGAAAAATGATAAAAGTTTTCATGGTAATCATATATAGCCAACTACATGATAATGACTACTTTTTTATGATAATGATTCAGTAACTACAACATTATGAAGTTCATTGCTGTATTGTATATGAATAAAAGGCCATTTATTTACAAGCTTCAAATCTAATCTTACAAAACAATTGTAGATTTTTTCTTTTTATATTGTAAATAAGAATGATTTTTTTTTAATTTGATAAAAAAAACGGTCTTTCTCTCCCCAAAATTTCAAAGAATAATAACTCCGTATTTTTATCATTTCGTATAACAATATAATAAAATACAGAATTTTGTTTCGAGATGACTTAAATTTATCTACAACAAAATTTTCAGATCCAATAATGCTTCCTATTTTTAAAAAAAAATGATAATACAAGTTTTCATGGTAATCATCTATAGCCAACTAACTGATAATGACTACTTTTACGATAATGATTGAGTAACTACGACATTGTGAAATTCAATTGCTACATTGTATACCAATAAAACGTCATTTATTTACAAACTTCAAATGTAATCTTTCAAAGTAATTGAAGATTTTTTTAGATATGGTAAATAAAAATGTTTTTTTTTTTAATTTGATAAAAAAAAAAAAAAACTGTCTTTCTCTCCCAAAATTGCACAAAAGAGTAATAATTCTGTATTTTATTATTTCGTATTACAATATAATAAAATACAGATATTTTGTGGGACAAAATTTTTTTTTATTTTCATTAAAGATTTCTGTTTATTTGATGCCGAAGGATAATAAAATACCATAAATAAAAAAAAAACATGCATATAATGTAATGTATAGCAATATTGCTAAAACAAGACATGGGTTTGATGAATAAGTCGAATTCACGCTATTCAGGGTACATCTTTATTTATAAATACTTATAAATTTTGTTTAATTGGGACAAATGACCGACAGAAACACTAGTTTAGATGAAAAATATTTAATAAAATTGTAGTGCTTTATATAAACAAACCCTCTATAATTTTCAACTTCTAAAATTTTCTACCCTCTAAAATACTTCCCAATTATTTTGAATTTTCTAAAATATTTCACTTTTACACTCAAAAAAAAAAAAAAAAAAAAAAAAAAAAAATTTACAATTGAAAAAATTCTTAACAATAAATAAATTTATATATATATATAGGTTAGATTGAAAATTTTCTGCAATAGAAGCACTAAATTAGGTGAAATTTAGAAGGCAAATTTAAAATAAAATTGTAAATAGATTTCAGCAATAATAAATTTATTGCTGAAAAAGAAATAATAAATAGAGTGAATTAAATTTTCCTTTTTTCCCACGTGAATTACATTTTTTTTTTTTCCTTTTAATGAAACCGTAGAATACCTTAGAATACATAAGAGAGCAAGAAAATGCTCAGCAAAAAAGAATTACTGCAAGATAATCATACATTAAAGCAGTGATTCTCAAACTTTATGAAGTGGGGAAGATAAGTCATTTGAAAATTCTACAAATAATTGTAGGCACACTATATAAAAAATTTCTGAGAAATATGCTATAATAATCAAGTCAAATAATACAGAACAAAATTATTGTTATTTCACTGATTTGCGTACGTATATCAATGACATGAGAGTTTTTCGTTTCCAAAAAAATTTAAGATAAATTGAAATAGAATTGAAACAAAACCACCCTTTACGAGTATGTCTTTTACCAGTATTAATACTGGTCAAAAGTTTTTCTTTTTCTTTTAAAAATTTTAACTATTGTTACTCTTCTTAATAAAATTATTTATCACATATTTTTGAAACAATTTATTTCTTAACATTTCATAAGTCTGGGAGTAATTCTTCCCTTACTATTATCTTTTTAATATGCTTAACGTTAAAAAGTAATATAGAAAATATTAATAAATTCCTGAAGGGAAACATTTAATTGGAAACTAAAACACATGAATCATTTGAGAAATACATCACATGAAATATTTTACCAACAGATGGCGACACTGTTTACATATTTAATTTGATTTCATTACTGTTAGCGTTTACGCTTTCCTGCTCCATAAAACTTTTGAATTCTACAATTAAAATTTTTTTTTCTTCAGTACACGTGGCCAAATATTTACTGTTCAATGACCATCGAGAATTAAAACAGCATAAAAAGATAAATAAAGTTTATTTCAATGTGGGGTGAAATAGAATAAATTTTACTTTTGTAAAGGCTAGATTATGCGAATTCTATTTAATTATATGTTGTTAGTTATTCTATAATAAATCTTATATCAGAATTACTTACAAAATAACCATTATTTGTAAATCAAGCATTGTAATTTTTATAAAAGAAAATTGTTAAATATTTTTTTGAATAGATTTTAGCAAATTCATTGATTGTAGTTCAATATAATTTATATCTTTGATGGTAATGAACACTGTGTTTTAAAATTGAAACGATAGAATAGTCATTTATCAAAGTTAATATTAAATTTTAGAAATTTGTCTATAAAATTATTATTTATAAGGGTTATAATTATTATTTCATTAATATATTACTTAATTTTTAAAATAATATAAGATGGAAAATATTAAAAATTACATCAGATAATATTTATATGTCCATAAATAAAGACTTGATTTTGAATCTCAAAGTAAAACGTCCGAGAATTATTATTAAAACAAACACAATTAAATTTCTTAATCAAATTATACAGTGATATTGAGGAAATATTTTTTGTAATCTGTATTTTAAAAATGTATTTAAAATATAAAGAGTAAAATGGAATTTTTGTGACTGCATCATTTTTGTGATGATATGACTTTGGAATAGAATAGTTTTTACACTTTATGTGTAAGAGCTATTTATTCAAAAGTCATATCTCATCGCAGTCATATATTTATTTTTTTCTTCTACAAAGACAGTATCACTCAAAGCACTTAATAGAAATATGAAATTCACTCTCAAATCATTCATTGTTTAATTAGAATATCATATTTAATCAATCATATTAAAAGTACTTCAAAATTTTTATTCTTTACATACACATTAACGTTTTTAATATTTAATCATTATTATTTTGCTTTTTTATTAACATTCTTTCGGGTTTCTTAGAAACATTGTATTGAATAAATATTCAATGCAATAACGTATCTCTAGTTGAAAATTAGTGTTTAAAAAATAGATTCGCGTATTTTGAAGTAGGTTAACTTATGATAAGATTTCATAATTGTTTTAAGTGGTTTAAAGAGCACAGGGCAACTAACTACACTCCACCAATAAATTTGTCTTATCTTGTTATAAAATATCTTGAATGTCAGTAGATGATTTTAGTTCAGTACATCTTTGTAAACAGAATTAATTTAAGGTTGTCAACCTTATTTGTAATTACTTTGCATTTATTACTATTTTCTGCACGTTTTTGTGATTTTTGTCAATTTCAAACTTTTTGCTGGAGATTTCCAACCCACGACAAGCGAATACGGCAATATAAAACTTAAATATTTGTGGGGCTCGTGAAGCTAAGTATTAAGTATAATTAATACATTTAAGTATAGTATGAAGTATATATATATATATATATATATTCTTCGTATAGAGCTTTTGTAAGTTGCTGTAAAGCTAAACTTTTAATTAGTATGGGCAGCGGTAAATCTTATATATATATAAAAAAGAATTTATAAATATAAACATTTCTCTATTTACATAAAAATTTTTCTATCTGGTTTCTGCAGAGTTAATCCACTAAAACAGTGTCGAAATACTTGGTACTATTTTTTACAGTTTACATCAACTGGATATAAATTTATCAAAACTAATATACACAGATGTAATATATGTGGTGTATTTAGTAATTTGACAAATTATTTAATTAAATTGAATTGAAGGTATCAAAAAACGACGCTAAAATCCATACATTATTTTTAAGACATTACACTTACAAATATTTTAAAGCATGAGCTCAAGAAACCCTGAAGCTAGTTAAGCAATTTACAATGGAAGCAACCCTTGATGGATTAGAACTGGTCCCAGCAATTCGGAAAAAACATTTCTAGTAACAACATATGGATAATTCGTATTCTCTTACTTCCTCAAATACAATAAAGAAACTCAATTGAGATTCCAACCTCATCGTACTCACTCACAACTTAAACACAGAAACTTTAGGTTCGGCTTACTTAAAGGGCTTCATTCAATCGATTTAATTTTAAACCAAATAAAAAGCTTTCCTGAAACGTGCCGCCATCTAGCGGTCATCAGAAAAAGTAAACAAATTATTTTAAATTACTATCGTCAGTTCTAAACATTGGTGCGAAGGAAGACATAGAATATGCTACTTTTGCTAGATTCCACAACTAGGTTTAAGTAGCTATTATTCATATCACATATTGAAACACCAATCTAAATAAATTTTAATGTTTTATAGGGGTTTTTTCTAATTTTTTTTTTATTGCTTTCTGGCATCGTTTTCAAGAAATTATATATTTTCTACGTTTTATTTCTTGTCAAACATATTTAGTTAATCTTGATCTAATGAAAGTGAAAATGATTTCACTATTTTCCCTGAAAGTTGTAAAAAATACAGAATATTATATTTAAGGTCATCTTAGCAACATTAGTATACAGTCTTTAAGCCAATTTTAAATTACTTTTCAAAAAATTTGAGCATTTAACCTAACGTACTAAAATAATTTTTCAATTCTGATGCAAATTCTAGGCGAATTAATTTGAATTCATTTCTTGTTTTTATTTTTCAATCACGTAAATCATAACACATTTATAATAAATAAATAAAACTTACTTCCTGTAAATCAAATTTAATTCGAAAGAATTAGTGTTTCCAATAAAGATTTTCGGAATAAATTTATAATAATTAATTAATATTGCTTCATAAACAAATTTTCAGCGCTGTTGTGCAGTGAATGACATATACAATGCAAAAATAAGTGGTGTTTAATTGCGTTATTGAATTCATAATAACTACCATTCCACGGATTCTTTTTAGTTCACAAATATCGTACAAGGATATTTCATGCTTAAAAACAAATATATTAATAATTTTATATATAACTGATAAAAACATATAATTAATGATAATTATATATTACTTATTAAAGATGACATCATTAAACCCGTAACAGTTGATGTGAAAATTATTACATAACAGGGGACGTGCAGTCTCAAAGACCGCGCTTCGTTAAAAAATTAAAAAAATTTTTTTATAAATTTCTTTATTCCCATTCACTGAAACATCTAGTAGAGTATCGGCTGTTTATTAATAATGTTTAGTGGGGGATTCTGAAATAAGTAATGATAATACGTATTATGATAATTACGTAAGCTATTAAAAGGGTGTCCCTTTTCTTTTTGGTCGACTGTAAGAAATATTTATGATTAAATAACATACACATAAAAGGATGCATCATTATTGATTCGAAAATTTGAATACTTAAAACGCATTATAATGTCATTTGTTTTCCCTAGTGTTAAAACCGACATAGAAATGATGCCGTTAGTCTACGTATACTTGTAGGACGGCCAAATAATTTAACATTAATATAAAAACAATTAATAAAAATACGAAAATTAATACTGAAACAAACAACTATTTACCTTTACTTTTAATGAATACTAATATGTACAATTACAATCAAATTTAGGATTTTTACATTGGCACTTGAAACAGAATAAATAAAAAATGTTTATAGAGAAGCAATCATAATATTACGCATACCTCAAATGAAATATTCCCATGAGTGGGTAGGCAGTGATTTACCAGTAGCCTCAAAACCTTTTAACAAAAAGAATGCTCCCCACAAATTCAAAGATGGACATAGATATATGTTATAAATTATCCCAGTAGCCATTCTCGCAGCAAAAAATTGTGTACCAGGCTCACGCACTGTCGCAGATCGTTCGCTCTGCTTTCAACGGGTCTTCCTTTTTGCCCGCAAAAACTCCAAAAAAGGGTCCCACCAAAACCGACCGGTTCTTTTGGACCTGACCGTGTGACCGGGAGGGGTTATCTACCATTCCTGGATTCATACAAAAAATAAAGGAAATACCCCTTACCCACACACAACAGGATAATTACCAGTCACAACATCCTCCCACCTTTAATTTAGGCGGGAGCCAAAAATTAAACTCTAAATTTTCTTACACCTATTTTGCTATGGGTATACACATCCATAAAATTACTCATAAAAAATTAAAATTAAATTGAACACTGCTTGACAAATATAAACACATAAAAACAAAATACTATGAACTAAATAAAATTACAGCATATAAATGTTACATCATGAGAATTATAATTTCAAATACTAATTCAAAGAAATAATGGCCTTTCTATTTACAGTCTCAAACATTATTTCTTAGTTGATATAAACAATCGTCCATATCTGGACCTGTTTTCAGTCGTCCGGGTGAGTACAGGATCTCCAGAAGTTGACACCTCCAACGGGTAAAGTTTTTGAATTGGTCGCGTCAAGCAACCACTACTCGTTCTCACCTGTACTACCCTGGACGCACCATCTCTACTGCTGTAGATTTTCTCAATTTTGCCCATAGGCCACATCACACGTTTTTTGTTTTCCAGTTCGATGATAACAATGTCCCCGACTTTAAGTTCTTGGCATGTGGCTTTGGCCTTCTGCACAAGTTGGCTTAAGTATTCCTTACGGAAACGACTTCTCAGTTCTGAACGCAAAGTGTTGCAGTGATTCACGCGCACATTCAGTTTGTTGGTGTCGACTGAATCTAAATCAGGTACCCCCACTTGTTTTATGTCTTGCAAAAACAAAGAAGGAGTCAAAGGAATGAGCTCATCTGAATCGTCTGAGATATAAGTCAATGGGCGGCTGTTTATTGATGCTTCAACATCACAAAGGATCGTTAGAAGCTCTTCAAAATTCACTGATGATCTTCCTAGAATGCGCACGAGCAGGCTCTTGACTGAACGAATAAGCCGCTCCCACCATCCCCCACCAAGCAGCAGTAGGGGGATTGAACTTTCCACTTGATCGGATAACATTCGTTTTCCGATATTTTCTGCCAATCAATTTTCTTCAAGGCATTGTCCGTTCCTCTAAAGTTTGTAGCATTGTCCGTGTACACCGTTGATGGACGGCCTCGCCGGGCAATGAATCTTCTCAAGGCTTGCATGAAAGATTCTGTGCTGAGTGACGTAAGAGGTTCAAGATGAATTGCCCTGTACACTGCGCAAGTAAATAACACAATTCAGGCTTTTCCCCTCGGTTTAAGAAGTAAAGGACCACAAAGATCTATACCCGTTATCTCAAAGATTGCCGATTCTCTTACTCTGTCAAGAGGCAACTGTATAGGTGGAGTAGTCAACGCTTTTGCAGTGAATCTTTTGCATACAACACAACGTGATACGCAAGATCTTATATTTCTCTTGGAAGAAAAGATCCAGTATTGCAGTCTTAATTTGGCTGCCAATATCTGCACACCTGCATGACAGTACTTTAAATGATATTCTCTTATCAAGCACTCAGTTAAGTAGTGTTTGGACGGAAGAAGGATTGGATATAAAAAGGACAGATCATCATCTCGTTCAATGATCCTAGTTTTAACACGAAGAACATCGTCGTCACCTCGCACCACTTGCAGACCATGCACAGAATTTTCTTTCTCATGAAAATGTTTTTCCTGCTCTATACTCCACAGAATGATCTCAGCCTTAGTTTTTCTTCAACTGATAGGGTGTTAGTTCTATAAGAAAACCTTTTTCTCAATTTATTTACAAAACGTATCATCCAGCAAAAAACTCTCACTATTTTAGAAAAACTGGAGAAACGCTCGAACCACTCGGGCCTCTCTATTTTTACACTTAAGTCGACAATTATTTTCTTTTTCATCTCTGCTGCAATTAATTCTTCGTTTGGCGAAAATTCAGACTTTGGCCACGCCTCCGGGGAGGCTTTCAAAAATTCAGGACCCTCCCACCAACCGTACTGCGACAGATGTTGGAGTGTACAGCCGCGAGATGCTATGTCCGCTGGATTTAATTTCCCTGGGATGTGTCTCCAGTATTCCTTCTTAGACAGACTTCGAATATCTTTAACTCTATTATTTACGAACACTCCCCAGTTTTCTTCACGTTGAATCCAGCAAAGAGCTACTGTTGCATCAGTCCAGTAGTAGGTTGGGACTTCTTTCAAAGATAAGGCAGTAACAACGTATTTAGCCAGGCGTGAACCTAAAACACAAGCTAATAACTCCAAGCGTGGAATAGTCACCTTCTTTAATGGAGATATGCGTGATTTTGCAGCAACAAATTTCACATAAACCTGACCACTGCTTTCACTTCTTAAAAATATAACAGTGGCATAAGCATTTTTACTGGCATCACAGAAAATATGTAATGACCAGGAGTCTCTTTTTCCATAACCTATACGCCGTTCAAATTTAAGCTGGGAAATACAAGACAGTCCGTGGTACCATGTTGAGAATCTAGATTGTAGTTCATCTGGCAAAGGTAAGTCCCAATTTGCTTCAGTTGCCCAGGCTTCCTGGAGTATTAATTTCGCAGGTACCATTACTGGCACGACGAAGCCCAGAGGATCAAATACGGAATGTACTATCGATAGTAGTTTTCTTTTTGATAAGTTTGATATTGGCTCAGACTTGAATGGTATAAATAAACTATCTTCTATACGGTCCCATTTAAGCCCTAAAACTGGAGATATAGGTTCAACATTCTGTAACGATAGTTCTTGCTCTGGACCAAAAGTCCACATACGCAGTTCCATTTTGGCGTCCGCCATAATGGCAGTTGCTTGTTGTATAAATACTTCCAGCTCTACATTCGTATCAACTGAAGTGACGCAGTTGTCGACATAAAATGCATGTAAAAGCTTTTCTGCAACAACTTCAAACTTCGCATGTACATTTTTAAGATGGAATGAGATCACTGCTGCCAACAGGTAGGGGCTACTGGTAACACCAAAAACTACCCTTTTATGACGGAATTCTACAATTTTGTTATTTTCCCACCAAAGAAATTTCAGGTAATGTTGATCTTCTCGACTTATGCCAATCTGTAAAAAGGCTCGCCTAATATCGGACGTTACGCCAATCGCCTTTTCCCTAAACCGCATTAAGATCGCAGGAATTTCTTCTACGAGATTTGGACCTTTTATCAAACAATCATTTAGCGAAAGCGAATTATCCGATTTGCACGAGGCATCAAAAACAGGTCTAATTTTACTAGTTAAACTATCTACTTTGAAAACTGGATGATGTGATAAATAATGTCCCTTTGCACTCTTTTCCGATTCTGGGATTATTTCCACAACATCCTCCGACAACCACTCATTAAATATCTTATCATACTCGTCAAAGTTATCCAATTTCTTTAATTTCCGTGTAGTGGCAAATAGCCTTTTTCTGCAATATGCCGATTAGAGGCAATGTTTGGAGGAAATTTTTGAACCCACGGTAAACTTACGCAATACCTACCATCTTCGTATCTACTAAGCCCCTTCAAAAACTGTTCCTGAACTAACTGATCTTCTACCGCTGTGGAAAAGGTTTGCACTTCATCTGTAATACCAATTCTTTCCAAATCCCACATATCAGAAACTTTCATATTTTGAACATGGAGATTAGTTATTAACATTGACTGAGCACCCTCTAAACTTTGAACATTTAGTTCTTTCGGTTCTCCACACAAAGTCCATCCCAATTTAGTATTAATGGCCGTCAGACCCTCATTAAGCTGAATTACTTCACCCGTAAGAATTTGTCCAAAAATATCGCTGCCTATCAAAAGTTCTATTTCCGGATAGTCGTCACCCATATCCGAAATCCAAATTCTATGCCCTTTTAATTCCTTCATTAAAGGACCCTTAGGGATACGTGGTATTACTCCACAAATAATATCCTGATCCAGAAAGTCGAACTGATATCCAGTGCTTCTCCCTACAGGTCTCAATCTCATAGAATATCGTTTGTGGTTTTTAGATTCAGTTCTTGCTCCCCCAAACAGAGAATGAGTTAATTTCTCAGATGAAAGACTTTTTAAATGTAAGGCTTCGGCTGTAGATCTTAGAATATAAGACCTCTGAGAACCACAATCCAAAAGACACCTTACCCTTTTTTTCCTCATGTTCCCTGACACTACCTCAACCATTAAGGTCATAAGGAGTACTTCTCTCATACATGAAGGAGTAGACATAGTAGCTTGTACCGTAGTAGACCCTTTTGTACCCGCTACACTCTCACACTTTTTTTGCTTGAATATCTGGACATAAAATTATGGGGTGAGATCGTTTGCACAGATGGCATTGAACAAAATGTTTACAATCTCTCGCAAAATGTCCAGGCTTCAAACATCGGAGACAGCACTTTAATTTCCTTAATTTATCTAATCTCTCCTCTAGGGTCCAAGACCGAGCTAAAAAACACTCTTTACTCTCATGACTTTTTCGGCAGAAAACGCAATTTATTTCCTTGGTTGCTACCAAACTGGCAGCGCTCATGAAAGGTTTTTTATTTTTTAATTTGCTCTCCTTAGGGTGCTCTTCACGCGAGGAAGGAAAATGTCAAACCCTGACCTGGCGAGTTTTACTCTCTGTTCCCCTTCAACTTCTTTTCGCAGAAATTCTAAGAGGTTTGACAGACGTGGACCCTTAGCATTAAATAATACACTTCTCTGCCATACCCTAATCAACTCAGCTGATAAACACGATTCCACCATGGGATATAACCAGGCAGCATTGGAGTTTTGATTTACACCTAATGACTCAAGAGCTCTAATATGGGACTCGATTTTGTCAAACAATGACATTAGGGGTAATTTATCTTTACCTTGTGAGTGCACGTTTTGGGTAATTAATTTGAGCAATTCTCTCACGTATATCTCTGTTAAAATTTCCTGATTACCAAAACGCTCCGTAAACGCAGAAATGACCTTCGGATAGTTTTCCGAAGTCAACGGATAGCTCTCAATTAGCTCATAAGCTCGAGTCCCTGGTAACATTGACTGTGCTAAATAATGAAATTTATCCACATCATCCAGATTCTTGTCCTCGTGAATCTTTTTAAATTGACCCCAGAACGAAAGATAACTCAATAGGTGCCCATCAAACTTTTTAATTTGAATTTTAGGCAATTTGTAGCGTTTATCATTGCGCGCACTTATACTGCAATCAGTTTTAGATCTCATACTAATATTTAAGTCCGAATTATCCGTTTTTTCCTTTATTCGACGACTTAAACTAATAAATTCATCCAAATATTCCTCGCAACTTATTACTTCGTTATTTAAATCATCATCCGTGACCTCAGCTGCTATCATTAAATCTAATATTACCGGATCATAACTCTTTAACTCAGTATTTACAGTTTGTAATTTAATGAATTTATCTTCTAAAACGGATTTATCCGGCTCAACTTTATTTAGTTCCTCTTTCAGAACATTAGCAGTTCTAGTGAAACTACTACGCGCCGTGGCACGTTTTCTTATTGATATCGCAAGACTCATTTTTTATCTTATAAAAGAAAATATACTCAAAATCTCAATATATAGTTATCGACACTCCTAACAATAAATTCACTAAACTCATATCATTAATATAGATAAGAAAAAAGAAAACATTTAAAATTATTAATACGCACTAATCATTTCTTATACTAACGCATATACAAATATCAATTCATATGATTGCTTCTCTATACAGAAAAAAAAAAAAAAAAACCAAATTCAAAAATCCTGGCTGGCTCGCCATTTTTCTATGTTAAAACCGACATAGAAATGATGCCGTTAGTCTACGTATACTCGTAGGACGGCCAAATAATTTAACATTAATATAAAAACAATTAATAAAAATACGAAAATTAATACTGAAACAAACAACTATTTTCCTTTACTTTTTAAATGAATACTAATATATACAATTACAATCAAATTTAGGATTTTTACATTGGCACTTAAAACAGACTAAATAAAAAATGTTTATAGAGAAGCAATCATAATATTACGCATACCTCAAATGAAATATTCCCATGAGTGGGTAGGCAGTGATTTACCAGTAGCCTCAAAACCTTTTAACAAAAAGAATGCTCCCCGCAAATTCAAAGATGGACATAGATATATGTTATAAATTATCCCAGTAGCCATTCTCGCAGCAAAAAATTGTGTACCAGGCTCACGCACTGTCGCAGATCGTTCGCTCTGCTTTCAACGGGTCTTCCTTTTTGCCCGCAAAAACTCCAAAAAAGGGTCCCACCAAAACCGACCGGTTCTTTTGGACCTGACCGTGTGACCGGGAGGGGTTTTTTCCATACAAAAAATAAAAGGAAATACCCCTTCTGGATAATTACCAGTCACACAATTAGTATACAGTCTTTAAAATTTTTTCAAAAAATTTGGAGGGGTTATCTACCATTCCTGGATTCATACAAAAAATAAAGGAAATACCCATAAGCAAATTACCCACACACAACAGGATAATTACTACAGTCACAACTTTGAATACTTAAATCGCATTATAATGTCATTTGTTTTCCCTAGTTTTTAGAACATATAATTAATTTTCTCATCTTTCAATTCTGATATTTTTTATATTAAATTTACACAGGTTGTTTATGAACAAGTTTTTAGCGAATTTAATTCTTTTTAATTGATAAACAAAGTCATGACGGAAACTTCTTCAATGGTTTCATATAAAACGTTCATTAAAGCATATAGCATAATGTAAATTTGCAAAAATTGTCTCACATAGGCTGTAATATAGCAAATATACTGTAATACAAAAACATTTTTCGAGATCACAAAAATTACTACTTTTAACTGCGAAAACGACATTGCATTAAAATAATTTAATATAATTAATTGAAACATATTTTTTCGATAAAACAATTTTTGGTTTCTGTCCAAATTAAAATATTAGAAGGGTTTTTCAAAATGTGCAGTGCAGTGCAGATATATTAAAAAATAAATAAATAAAGGTAGTGTCAACACCTGAAATCATTATTTAATTAAAATGTGCTGTTACAACACTGGTTTTATCAATGGGTATTATTATACAAGGTTGTCTCTAAAATATAAGGCAAAAATGAAAAGGCGGGTTAGAAGAGACAGAAATAAACAGTTTTGTATTGGAATGTATATGGTGGCCTCTTAAGTGCATGATATATGAAAGTTCCATTAAGTCCAATGAAAATCTGACGGCCAGATTGTCAGTTGTTGTTGGAAATGTCCATGGCATACCTGACACTTTTGCTGATGTACATCAATCCATCCACCACATTTTCAAAAACTCTTTATTTATTCTTCCAAAATTATTTTTATCGTTTCAAAGTAATCCCCTCCGGATACAATGCACTTGTGCCAACTTTTTTTCGAATCCTCAATGCATGCTAAAAAGTCATCGGCAGGGATGGCCTTCAAAGCGCGGGGCGATTCACGTTGAATCTCGACTCAAAACGGTGTCCTCGGAGTGGTCTTTTGAATCTAGGGAATAGCCAGAAGTCTCACGGCAAAGTGCAATAATTAAATAATGGGTTTTTTAACACTTTATGTCTTTCTCACTTACCAGCCGTTCATATCTTTCCCTATATTTTAGCCCTTTTACTTGTAATTTCTGCACCCCTATTATCGAATCTGCTTATTTCTGTCCCTGCTTTTTACAATTTTTGCCAGATATTTTAAAGATATCCCGTATAAGTAAACTTTTTTGAAATTTAATTTTCTATGATTAAGAAATGTAAATAAATACAATAATATTGAAACAAAAAAAATATTTTTCAATGAAAATTTAATAAATTAATACTTTAACGTAAATTCTATATGTACTTATTTTGAGAGAAAAATGAAATGTGTTTTTTTTTAATTTTAACAATTCTAAAGTAAGTGTGCTTCATTCAATTTATATCCGATTAAAAATATAGCTTGTAGATTTTTTTTTTTTTTTTTTTTTTAATGTATAACATTTCATTAAAAATATCTTACAAACTTAAAAAAATCGTTTGAATTTCAAAAACAGAAGTACTTAGATGAATAAAAATTAATGCTTGCAATATAAGTGTTCTAATTATTTGCTTGTACACATAAAATTATTACTGATAATGAAAATAATAAGTTGATTAAAGTGTTAAATCTTTATTTCAATTTTTGCTTTAATACAGAAACAAAAGAGAACAATATTAAAAATGAAGGTAATTATTAAGCAAAACTCAGTGAAACATTCACTTTTATACATGATTAATTTTATCACCATTATATAATATAATTGTTATTTGGTAGTAAACGATAATATTTATTAAGTTAGAACTCTATTTTTGGTAAACTACAGCTTTTTGAAAAGCAAGAAGGTAAATATGCTTTCTTTACTAAAAAAAAAAAAAGAGAAAAAGTCCATGATATATTTATTACCTAGGAAACAGTTTAACACAAGGATGATTAGGATAAACGTATAATTCACTACTTAAAGCAGAAATTCACATACATGCTACTGACTCACATTCTAGTGATTCTAGAATGAGTAAAATAAGAATTAGAATGAGATTCTAGAATGAGTAAATAAATAAAATATAAGAGTCAGTAAAATATAAAATATTCACTCATAAGTTAATACTCTCATTTTTCTTTCGGATATAAATAATTATTCCACTCGTTCCCAAAATCGCCCCCAGGTGGCGACAGTAGACATGGGAGCATTTGAAGAGAGATTATTCAAAACAAGGGCATGTTGAAAGTATGAAGAAGGAAAAGAAGATAAGAATAATTGAGTTTATCATATTTTATAGAACGTGAGCTTACTGAGGTCCCAAATTTTTTTTTTTTTTTTTTTTAAAAAGAAAAATCGACTGCAGATAGAGAATCGTTATGATTTAAAAACACTGCTGGCAAAAATAGCCACGAGTACATTGATAGAAGCCCATCAAATTCATTCTTCTATTTAGTATCATTTTAAATGTTAATAGAAATTTTTATCTTCATATCTTACGCTATCTTACTTTTGGTACTTACGTATTAACGATACCTTGGCGACAGTTGCGGCAATAAAGAGCACACGCGCCAACCGCAGCTACAGATTTGGCGGTTTTATTATTCAGTTTTATATTAGGCTGTTAGATTGGCGACACTTAAAAACTGCCAAGTCTGTCGCCAAGGTATCGTTAATACCTTACTTTTTTGTATGTAGCGCGAATGTTACTGTGGTTGTTTTTAATAAAAAATTTCATAACTTCAAGATAGATGTCTTATTTATATTATCTTTATTTACTATATTTTAAGAGGTAGGTCGATATATAGAAACATAACACAAATTTCTTACTACATCTTTTCTACTTGTTTGGTTAACGGTGGTAAATTTTCATTTTATTTCAATACTCAAATGATGGTAGAGCAACTTACAAAGCACTATATCAGAAATGAATAATGATATTTCGGACCGATAGATGGCAGTACCAAAAGACGAACATTATCGTTTATTTAAATCAGTATTAAAAATATAATACTGAGATCAAGTGGAGTTTTACAACATTTATTCAAATTGTTTTCAGGTAGTGAATATTGGTATATAGACTAGTTTTAAAATTTTTATAAATAATAAGAAACAGAAATAGAAAAAAAAAAATTGAGGCCATTCCTAGAAAAATTCGTAGAATTTAAGTTGTTAAAAAATTTCAAAGTAGCTAATCATCGAAACTTATTATCTTATGAAATAATTTTTTTTTTTATGTTAAAAAATTCAGTTGCTTCTTTTAGGATTTAGATTTTTAATGTCGCTTAGAATAAAAAAATGATAAAAATTAATATATATAAATTTTCTTTATTAAAATAAATAGGTATGCTGTCAAAATGTTCTAAAGATTATCTTTTCAACTTATCTTTGCATATGCATACAACGCTAGCATTCAATTTCATTTATTTAATTTAAATTAGCATCAACATTCATTCTTAATATATAAAGAAATAGCGATATAAATTTTAAAACAAATAAAGAATATTAATTTTGATTGTGTTATATTATATATAATATTAATCACAGTCATTTGTTTCTTTTTGCACTTAGAAACTAATCTGAATAAATATTTTGTGATATTGATTATGAAAAACAAAATCTGAATGCGGAAGCAAAACATTGGAAAAAAAAATTTATTAGCTAGAGTTCAGTTCTCAAAGTGTATGACATAACACGAGAATTATCGCTGTTTGTTGCTTATCAGCATAAACTACTTGAAGTTATGAATGGAAACAGTGTATGACACAACAATATTTTTAGAAATCAAATATTAAAATATTTGGGAGTGAATCAGCATTAACTGAAATCTACGGCATATATTGCTATAAATTACATGGGAATTTTAAGGATTTGTTGATTTCACATATTATTAAAGAAAAAGTAGTTTTAAATTAAAATATCTACAAAAATAGCGCATTGATGTTCATTTTTTTAAATAAAAGAGTATGCATTAATAGACCATTAATTAATTCATATAAATGTCTTTACACATAATGCCATACATAGAATTTTAATTATATTATACTAGACAGCATACAAATGTTATGTTATACTAGATAGCTATTGTTTCCATTTCATAAGGCCATCTAGTGACAGCTACATGAACTGAAAATTAACTATTTAAATGGGATCTTCTGAATTTCAGTATCATAAGATTGGTTATCATTCCTGTGGGACAATAATATATGCACAATATTTATATGTATTTCTTCATGTTTATAATACAGGTGTATCAAAAGGTAAATGCAGACTATATACCTTTCTTGTAAAAACCCGAATATTCACTTTTACATCCTTTGGAATAGTTTTGAGTCTGCCGTTCATAATATTGACTTATTAGATAAAGTGGATATATATAATTACCTCAAAGCACTTTAAGTGGCATTGCTTTGAATATTGTAGAAGGTTTTTTCTATTTCTGCTTCTACGCATGATTATACAATTAATTTTGTTAAAGGAAAGATTTGTAATAAATGATTTATTGATACATCCACATATAAATAATATTTTAAATATAAAACCATTAAGAAATTCAAATCATATTTGGGTTTTTAGAAAAACATCTATGGAACATAAAAACACAATACCTAATGACTATTTATGTTATCCTTTATTATATCAAATGCAATTATTAGAATATATCACATAAAAACATTTTTTTAAATATTGTATTTTGAAATCTGGTTGCAAATAAAAACAAAGTTAGAACTTAACCCCCCTGTCCTAGTTTCTATCCTAATTTTCTGATATCTGTCTCTTTCCTAACTGCTAAAAAACATTACTTCCGCCAACAAGTTCTTTTTTAGTTGGGATCAAGACAGTAAGTGAGATGGAGTACTCTGCAATGTGAAGGTCGAGGATATCGTATACTTGTTCCTTCTAGTGCTATTTCCGAGCATTTCAGATGCCATCCACAATTTTGAGGTATAAACATTTCAGGACACTTTTAATTTACAGTACAAATATTCTGCATAATCAACAAACACAAAAACATATTTTTAATTTTCAATCGGAAAAATTAATTTTTTTTTCAATTCAAGAAAAATTTGCATTAGAAATTAAATCTAGGATTATATTTGCCTGCAAAACATCGTAAATTAAATTATATCTAGTTTCTAAATTACTTAGCGACTGGAGAATTGTTACTAACCATCAAATCAAGATTAACTAAGATCGATACCGTTAGTTCATAATATTAATAATGTTTTTCTTATCTACAATTTGAAATGCAATTTAATCTTATAGCACCTGCTGAAATATATCTAACATTTTGCTACACTAACAGTGTTTGAATTTATGGTAGTGTCTAAGACGTCAACTGCAAATTATTCATTTTTTTCCAATGCTCTAACGCTTCTACACGTTTGACTCACCCAAAATTTGACAACCATTTTACAAAGGAACTATTACATAGGTGGAAAAATTTTAATCACTTATGCTATTTCAATTTAAAACAATCATCCCAATATACTGCTTTGGGGAAGGGGCTGTTCATTCTAAATTGCAGTGGTGCAAGAGACAAAATTGACAAATGGTGGGAAGAGGGTTCTCGTCCCAACTCTCTCCTCGAAGCAAATTGAATCCTTTTTCCCTCCTACACTCCTTCCCCTTTTTGTCGTACATTGGTGGTCCTCTTGTCACAGTCGGGTGTTGTTCGACTACTATTTGCCAAACAAGGGTAGAATAACAGCATGGTCATCTAGCAAGATAAAACTGCTATTCAATTTGTATAATAAGGTGTTTTCCATCGCAATAGATATGCTATACTTAGGAGAGTTAATGGATGCAATATACCCAGGTGTTTTACCAAAATTTTCACAATTTAAATTGGTTGAGAAAGAAGCTATTATTGCTGCTTAAAATGAAACGAGATACCTACAAAATAACAAAACAAATACCTGCCATGTTACCAGGGATATTCACTAAATATAAATCTTTCGATACAATAGTAAATGCCGATAAGGTCGTTAATTGCACATCTCCTAAACTCACTTGATCCGGCTGAATTGCTACCACATCGCCTTTTACTTAAAGTGGGATCTGCAATAATTTTACTCGGCCCTCTAACACTTGGCAATGTGATTGAAGCAATTATTTTGACAGAAAAGTAGAAGGTGAAACAGTTTTTAATCCACAAATACCACACATTTTGAAGGATCTCCTGTTAACTATAAGGAATTGAATTTCCAAAGAAACCTGCGTGGATTTCAGATCGCTTTGTTTCTGTTATGAACAAGCTTAATAATGCTTGCTCAAAAGTGGGTTTACACAATTTTTTTTTTTCACCTAGAAGTGAAACAAAAAGTATTATTTATAATCAGGTTTTTTGAGCTCAATAAATACTATAATGAATTTGAAAATTGTTTTATTTTATAATTTATATACTGTTCATGTATTTTTAAATACCTATTAATAAAAGGACTTTAATTTTACACTACATTCATTCTTCTGTTATTAATTTTACTGTCTTAGAAAATACAGAAAAAATAAATACCTGGGCATGGCCGGGTAAACAGCTAGTTGTCACCAAAAAGAAAAAGCTAGTTTTCACTTTTAATTTTGAAAAAGAAATTAAGTAAATTAAACGCAAGCAGTAAAAAGCAATACAAGTAAAATGCAATACGCAACTCCTCGACAATCAGAAGTGAAGGACATTACGTCAGATGTCTGTGAAACAAAATGGAATCGCGATAGAATGTGTGTTTGCCAAACATACAATATAGCGAGTGAACACGTGTTTATCTTAGAATGACACAAGGTAACCCTATCCAAGGTTTAATCCAGAAATAAAAATTAATTTTCGCCAATTTAACTCGTGGTGATCCGTAAATAGAATAGAATATATATATGAGATATATCTTATAAATATAAGATACGAGTACATTAGAATTAATGCATTACAGGATTAATGCTGAAACAAGGTGCTTATAAATCGCCGTTGTGCATAATCGTCGTCGAATCTCCTGTATTCTGTAAGTAATAAATGAAACTCACCATCCAGAGGATTAAAATCTTGACCCTCCTGCATGCTAGCTGTGCAAATTACGTTTGTACCACCAGCCAGGTTGAATGACTCTTTGGCTTTGGTTTGTCGCTCCGCGGTCATTTTTTGCACACCTAGATAGACCGGGACCTCCAGTTTAATGCGGATTCCGAACCACTAACAAAAATTCATGCGATCGTCAGGATTCGAATCTGAAACCCTATAGTACCAAAGGCCAGAGGTCTTGCCAATTGGTCATCACGCCGCTGACGTTTGGGCCTATTGATTTATTGTGCTCATCACAAAAAACAGAGTAACTTTTTGCCCGATTTCTTTGCCAAGTTTCAAACTGAGATTTATAAAATTTAGTAGAACGGTGGTCAATCATTAGGCTGGTAAGATGCACATTGTTTTAAGATTAAATTGTGTATTTAATTTTTAAAAAAAAAAAAAAAAGATGTTTTGAACTCAACTTTCAAATAGAATTTACTGCAATGTTTGCAGAAGTTAGATTCTGTGCTTAATTGAAAAGCTAAAAAGTGGTGGATATTATTAAATTTGAGCTACATATAAACTGAAAGATTAAAGTTTCTAACAAACTTGGTAATTTTTTTTTTTCTTATAATTCTTAAAAAGAGAATGATCTGATGATGTCGACTGTATATAAAGTATAAAAAGCTTAATATCAGTATCGAGATATCCTTTATAAATAGAAGTTCTTTTTCAGTTGAACTGAATGTTGTAAGCCGTGTCCTAAATGTACCAGAAACTCTTTTCAAAATGTAACAGAGCGACATTTTCGCACTGTATCACATTTTAATTTGAAATGCAAGAGAACAAAGAGGAGAAAGTGTTACTTGTCCAGCTGCAAAACGAAAAAGAAAAAAAATTATTAAGAAACTCGCATATATCCTCAGGTTATGAGTGGAGAAAAAAAAGGTTCATTTGTTTGCTTCGAGATTGCTAACCTATGGCACAAATAAAAATAAAAAAATCTCAGAAAGTGAAGCAAAAGTGACCCCGATTTTCAAAGTGCCCGAAGTCATTTCCAGGCTAATCAAGTTCGAAACTCCCTAATTAAAGTTCATGCACGATGAGCCAACTCTAAACAGGAAGTCACTCTTGTCTTGTATAAGATTCAGAACATGTTCTTCTCTGGAAACTCTGGGATTGGAAGGAAAGTGGTGAAAGTTAAAGATGGAATCTTCTGAGTCCTGAAATTGTCGATTTTATTTTTAATACAGGGATAAAAGCAATGTGTTCTTTTTTTGTGGGGCATCTGTGCGTGAAGGAAAAATATGTCAAAAGAAAAAAATCAACTATGTAATTTTCTAAGTTAAGTAATTCGTTCTGGTAGTAGTTAAATGTATTTCTTTACATTACATGAACGTATAAGCTTTCTCTTGTAGGATTTTATTGTTGGTTTATAACTACAATAATCATCACAGGAAATTATTGTTTTGGGTAAGTAGTAGTAAGTGTAATACGTGCATATTAAGAAAGATCTGAATTTGTAAAGATCAGATAAACTAAGCATGGAAAAAGTGCTGAAAGTTAAAAATGGATTCTGAATCCTGGAATTTTATTTTTGATACAGGAATAAACCCAATATGTTTTTTGTGTGTGCTATTTGTGCGAGAAGGAAAACATAGAAAATTACGTAGTTAATATTTTTTTACAAGTTAAGTAACATGTTCTGGTTATAGTTAAATATTGTTCTTTAGATAGCACGAACGTATAAGGCTTCTTTTGAAGATTTTTGATGATTTATTGTTAGTTTAAAAGATATAATAATCCTCCCAGAAATAGTTATTACATTTGTTTAGGATAAGTAGTATTACATGTATATTAATAAAGATCAGAATTTCTTTTTCCTCGTAAAGAAGTAGCTCGGTGTTAAGCCCACCAGGATAATAATCTAGACTAACAAAGAAAAAAATGCAACAAACAGTACAACACGCCTCACTGAGTCACTTATTTAAATGCCTTTCCAGTGGTGAATGACCTCAAGTTATAGTACCACATCTTTGAAAACAAAATAATTTGCATAATAATATGATATAAATATCGATATTAAATTCAGAGAATTCATATTGATACATTTCTATGGTTTTCCATAGATCAATCTAAAATCTTCATTGATTATTGTTTGAGTCTGTTTTATATTTCTTAATATACTTGAACTTTATGATATTCTATTTGAGTTTTAAATTAAGCAATCCGCTTTATCATATCAAATATTAAGTTATTTCTGAAACATTATAAATTCAGGTTTTTAACCGTAATTTTTAATTTTTAAATAACTTTTTAGCTTATTGAAGTTGATAAAGTTCATGAGAATAAAAAAGTTCTAGAATTAATTAAAGTTAAAGATCTAAAAGAAAAAGAAAAAGATACAAAGGTAGTATAAAAAGTTCCAGGCCAGGAATTTAAAAAAATCGATTCTAATATAAAATATTTTCTTTTTTTACAAAATTAATTTAAAGAAAGAAAAAAAAAAAAATTATGTAGCTACTTTAATTAATTATCATTTTGATGCTAAAAGCATTTAAAAATATTCTAATAATATGTTTTCTGGGCTGAAGAAAAATAATTTTACTTCAAGTATCTATTTGAATCTTATTTTGAGGAAATATGTTTTGAATTAAAGATTTAATTTTCCTCATAAAATGTTTTATGAGCATCAACTTTGAAAACATAAGATATATTTGAAGTTGACAAATAATTCAGAAGGTAAATCATTCTTTAAGATTTTGATTATATACATTACATCTGTCTTTCTTTGACAAAAAAAAAATATATTGTTTCAAAAAATTTGGAGAGATAAATCATGTTCCAACAAAATTTAATCACTATTTTCCTTTAATTATTTTGATAAATTATATATTTTTTTTTAATAAATTATATTTTAAAATTATATTTTAATAAATTATATTTTAAAATTATATTTTAATAAATTATATTTTTTAAATTATACTTTAATAAATTATATTTTAAAATTATATTTTAATAAATTATATTTCCTTTTATATTTTCTTTTGATTATTTTTGTTGAAATAATCCAATGCACAAATTTCATGGCTCCTCTAAAACTTTTATATGCCTTAATTGATTAAAAAAATTTTTATTTGTTATTCTTTTTGAACAAATAGGTTTAATTCTAGTTCAACAATAACAATTAAGTAGTTTAGACTTAGTACCCTACTTGTAGCCCAATGATAATGTACACGTGTCTGAAAAAACAAACAAAACAAAACACAACAGAATTTCTTTTAAAATACAATAATAGCCATAATATTTCATGAAAAACTATGTGAAAAACTGCTGAAATAATATTTATAAAAGAATCAGTAATCTTAAAAATTATAAATCAGGTGAAAAGTTTTAGAGCTGTTAAAGACAGATGTTTTCTTCTGTTTAAAGAAGAAAAAAACAACGAACAAAGATCCGCATCTAAGGACGCGTGCGAATATCACGTGCTCGAACACACGCGCTCCTGAAAAAGCAGCTGGAAATCTCACACCTTGGGTAATATATAGACCTCGTTTATTTCCGTGAAAATTGCTTAAGTTTAAAAAGCATTTAATTAAATTTAAAATGTTCCTAAAATATCATGTGTTGATTCTAAGACTAGAGCAGTAGTTCTCGATTTGTAGGATATGACTCCCAATTAAGCTGACATGCATATTTAAAAATAAGAAATTAATTTTTTTAATAAACGAAGTATTAACAAAAAAATAATATGAAATAATATTTTTATGAACATAAAATTTAATATTGCGATTGGTTAGGATTTGCTGACATGTATATTTAAAAATAAAAAAATGAATCTTTAACAAATGAAGAATTAAAAAAAAAAAAAAAATATGAAAAATTTTTTTTTAAAAATAAAATTTAATATTATGATTGATTAAGATTTCCTGTCTTTAAATCTAAAATTATTACAAATCTTGATTCTTTTTACAACAAAGTATTAATGTAACTGTGGAATTTTGCCCATAAAATTATGGGTTTTTGTTTTAGAGAGCACAGTTTTTCGTTTCCTTTAATTTTTGTCCTTGACCACTTTCAACGTTTCTTATTGGTTATTATTATTATTATTTTTTTTTTTTTATAAATTTCTTTCACGAGCTAATAATTATGTATTTAAATAACATAAAATTGTTCTGAAAGATCGTCTTTTGAAAGCAAAGACAATTATTTCAAAGTGAAATTGAGATTTTTAAGAAAAGAAAATCGTTAGGAATTCAATAGTTTTTTTTGTTTTTTTTTCTTTCATTAAATTCTAAATTTTATGGGTAACCTGTATATCGGTCAGCAAATTATATTTTTAAATTTTTTCATTTATTTATTTTTATTTTATTTATTAGGCTATTATTAATATTATTTTATTGATTAAGCTGTTAAAATTAAATATTTCTTCATAAACTAGATAGAAATTTCTAATTATTCTAGAAACGATAGTTATTCATAAAACTATGTTATCTACATTATTTATGGCCGATGACATTAAAATGCTTGAATACTTTTGCAATAAGAAATTAAATCATGGTCTTTATTAATCAATACATTTCAGTAAAACTGATTAATTGTAACTATTAATAATTTTATGTTCAAGCACATGGGCTTGAGGCTTAATAACCTGTAACATATTCCAAAGTATTTTTAAGTTGCGTTATTCTGATATGTTTTGATTTCATGTTAATTTTTTTTTTTTTCAGATATTATTAATATAAAATAAACTTAATAAAAAATCTAAATTACTATAGCATTTAACGTTAAAAAGGGGGGATATTTCCTTTGATAGGCAAAAAGCTTAAAGACCACTATCCTAAAGTTAATTATTTGTAAATATTTTACTTAAGAACTTTTACCTATTTATATGTAGAATTAAATTTTCAGTTTATATTTCAGTAGCTTTACTTATCAAAATATTTAATTTTATCCTTAAGCACATGAATTCCCTTTTAGAATATCAAAGAATTCGTGGGGTAAATTTCTACCCCAATGAATTATTATATGTAATTTAGAATTGGCAATTATTCAATGTATTTTCATTGCACTCTAAAATGTGTATTTATCAAAACTATAATCTATTGTCTGTAAAATACACCATGATTAGTCTACACATGGATGGAGGGAAGAGGGAGCACCTTTTTGTTGTGGTGGAGCACCCATAGGTGGAAGTCTGGCTTGATTCCGTGTCGCAAAAAAAGGATTGGGGCAGTATCTTCCGGAAGGACTGGCTAAGTGTCGCTGAAGAAGAAAGGCAGTGCCTTCCCCGCATTTGAGTATCGTATGGGAGAAAACCAGGAAAACTCCCACCAGGTAGTCCGACTAACGAGGCAAGATGTTGAAAGTTACTAAAGCCATCGAGTTTCCTCTTTTTTTAGAAAAAGTGTCCACAACAAAACTACCAGTGGATTGAATATCAGCTCTACTGTTCACTGGCGGTTAGTCGGGGCTGTCTATAAACTATAATATAAATATAAAACAAAACTATAATCTACTATAAAACAGTTTTCTTTTTTTCGAATTACTCAAATTAATAAAAAGCTTATTTAATAACTTGCTGAAATATTGATTGAATAAGCGTAAAAGATGAAGGAAGGCATAAGGGGGCAATTTTTATCCCAGCGCATGGTTTGAGGATTAATAATCCTTATCATATTCCGAAGTATTTTTAAGTTATTATATTCACGTACTAATACCACCTTAATTTGAAAGTTGGGTAAATTACGAAATACAATGACATTAGCAAAAAGAAGGGAGAAACTGCTAATATTCTAAAATTTTACAGAACAAAACATGCATTTTTTTTTAATATTCATTAGTGAATAGGAAGCAGTATGATTCAGAAGTCGAATATTTGTTCATAACTTAATCTTCGAACAGTACCATAACATATTGGTTCCCTTAATTCTTTTTCCGGCTTCAGTGTAGCTTTTTTTTCTACAAAAGCCCCATTGTGATGTTTATTGACAGAATCAATTGATGATTTACTTACCGAGGAACTAATTAGTGCTATTATCTCGGTTTCAAAACTGTCAGTCGTTTCATATTTTTTTTTTTTAATGACAGACGTAATCATTTAAGCTTATAATTCATTTACTAAAACGTCTTTAACTTCTTTCATATTGACGTATCGTAGCGGTTAAGTGAATTCATACTCTTCTGTACCATATTTCTGATATGGGGCCTGAATGGCCGAGTGGCTAGCGCTCTGGCGCTCGGTACCACAGGTTTCGGGTTCGAGTCCCGGCGGTGACATGGATGTGTGTAATGGTTCGGAATCCACTTTAAATCATAGGTCCCGGTCCTAACAGGATCGTAGAGCGTTGCGGGGGTATTGTTACTCCGTGGTGGCTTATCTTCAAGTTACACGCGCCCCCTGAGTAATGCAAAGTGAGTAACGTCTCTGCAGGGCTTGCCTTAAGACTAAGACGTCCATGTCTGTTTGCCAGCTGCATTGGAAAAAAAAAAAATATTTCTGATATTAAAGATTTCTTTTTTAAAATTATGTAATTAGCATTTGTATAATTATATTAGGTCATCATAAGTTATTATAAAGGAAACTAGAAATACACCTATTAAAAACAGTTTATTAGGCATTTTATGCACTTTAACTCGATTAAAGACGAATTTCCCCCGGATACAAAAACCTCACGTCGTAGAATGTCAGCCAGTCGAAAGATTGACATCCTTCCCACTCAAGTTTTAGAATGGCTGACATTCTACGACGCGATATTTTGGTATCCTGTTGAAAGACATAACTTTTTGAAATGTCAGTAAATAATGTTATAATGTAAGAACGACAATATAAAACGTTAATTTAATGAAATCTGTAAGGTGCACTGTCTGAAAATGATATTTGCATTCAATAAGAGCCTCAGTATGCCGATTGTCTCAGCGCTCTGGCCTCTGTGCCACAGGTTTCGGGTTCGAGTCCCGGCGGTGCCATGGATATTTGTAGTGGTTCTTCGGAATCCACTTTAAAACGTAGTTCCCGATCTAATATGATATGATCGCAGAGCGTTGTCTTCAGGTTTAGTCAGTCTTCAGCCCTCGCTAAGAGTAATATTACATATTACCCTTAGCCATGGACGTCGCCTGTGATGGCGTCCTTTGGACCTGGTGTAGGCTTTCCTTACACAAGGGGGATTAGTAACAACGACAACGATCAATAAGCTCGACTCATGGCTCAGTGGTAACGTGCGGCGATGATGAGTAAATAGAGTTGAGGTTCAATCCACTGGCGGCTTTGTTGTAGACACTGTTTCAAAAAATGAGGAGGTTCGATGGCGTTTGTGATATTCAGCATCTTGCCTCGTTAGTTTTTCTACCTGGTGGGAGTTTTTTGGATGTTCTCTCATACGATAAGCAAACGCGGGGTAGTTACACCTTCCGGAAGACACTGACCTCCTACTTCAGCGAAACTGACCCAAGTCAGACTTCTACCTACGTGGGCTCCATTACAACCCCCTCCCCTTCCATGAGACCACGAATTCATGGATTTGGACTAGATGTTGTCTACCACGTGGGATAAGAAACAAAAATATTCAATAAATTTAATAGGTTATAATAAGCATAAGCTTAGGCTTAATATAACTTAGGTTTATAATAAGCACACTCATTGTGTCCAAATTTGTCGCACATTCAATCGTATGGCAAAAGAATACAGGGAAGTTCGTATTGAGTATTTTTAGAATTTTCCCTTTATGTCGCTAAAAACAAATGAACCCATAGGTGAGATACGAGAATGTCGAAAGTTCTAGATCATGTTTTGAGTTTCTAGAGAGAGTTACAAAAATATTTTCAATGACATTTGCGACCACGTGGCTTTTTGTCACAAATAACATTGCTCTACTTTAGCCAACTTTTTTTCCTTAGCGGCGGATTTTTTCTAACCTGTTCTTCCTTTTTGTTTTCGTACCCCACAATGAAATGCTCTTCTTTCCAATTTTCCACGCTAATTGGATAGTTTATCATTATCACCTTCTTCGTATTTCTAAGCTATTATTCATAGTTGTGATTTAATATATTATAATTGATATGACAGCTTAATTAAACTGTAATCAGTTTCAATTCAAAAATTATCTTTTGGAAATAAAAATAACTAATTATATGTATATATATAATTAGATACATATATATGTAATTTATTTTGTTACCCAAGTCGATGCCGCTTAGGTTTCATTTGCCGCTCTATGGTCATTTTTTGCACACTTCAGGCTAATTAGACAGAGATTTACAGTTTAACATGGATTCCGAATCACAAACAAACATCCATGCCACCGCCAGGATTCGCAACTGAAGCCGGTGGTACCAAGGCCTGAATGGCCGAATGGCTAGCGCTCTGGCGCTCGGTACCACAGGTCTCGGGTTCGAGTCCCGGTGGTGCCATGGATGTTTATAGGGGTTCGGAATCCACTTTAAACTGTCCCGGTCTCACATGAT
The DNA here is from genome assembly GCA_021605095.1 of Caerostris extrusa. Classification (NCBI taxonomy): domain Eukaryota; kingdom Metazoa; phylum Arthropoda; class Arachnida; order Araneae; family Araneidae; genus Caerostris; species Caerostris extrusa. The sequence goes on along the minus strand of BPLR01020264.1, from coordinate 35,375 downwards.
CGTAGAGCGTTGCGGGGGTATTGTTACTCCACGTCTGTAGCTTATCTTCAAGCTACACGCGCATCATGGGTAATCCTAAGTGAGTAACGTCGTTGCAGCGCTTGCTTTAAGGTATCAAAGACAAATGTCTAAGTATTTGCCAGCTGCATTAGAACAAAAAAAAAAGCCTGTGGTATCAAAGACCAGAGCTCTAGCCAATTGGCCATCAGGCCGCTTGTTGATGCTGGACATGAACACATTAAATCTGTCACTCGGAAAATATTTGCATTGGATTTGAGAAAGATGTTGGCGGATGCCATCTTGGGACATTTCTAGTTCATCCAAATTACAGAGTCACCTTATTAATTTTGAACCACCGAAGTAGTGGTTCCATTATAAAATGTTCAAACAAACACAGCGGGTTTATGAACTTAAGCGCAGAATCGTAAGTCTCTTCATATTGGAAAATAATTTGTTAATTTCGATAATTTGTTAATGGCTTGGAATTTTGTGGAAATATTACTGGTAGACTTTTTATATAGACTTAACTACATCATTATCATCAGTGGCGCAACAACCCCATGGTGGGCCAAGGCCGTCTGCTTGCTGGCAGATTTTAAGACAAGAGATGTAGATTAGATCGGGACCTACGATTTAAAGTGGATTTCGAACCACTACAAACATCCATGGCCTCGCCGGGACTCGAACCCGAAAGCTTTGACTCCAAGCACCAGGACTCGAACCCGAAAGCTTTGACCCCAAGCGCCAGGACACTAGTCACTGGGAAAGCAGGAAACACTCAATTATATTTTGTAAGAAAAGACAAACAATATGTGATTATCTTCTCAATTTAAATATTGCTATTATGAAATTCGTATTTCTTTTTCAAAATGTCTTTCATTTGATGGGATTAAACATGTTCATTGCTCTGTATTCAAGAGTTTCACAGGTTACGTGAAAAATAATAACACTTCATAAAAATTTAATTAGAACAAATCACTTGAATGACTCCATCGATGTAATGTTAACCACTGGACTCATCACTTGATATTTTCAAGATTTTCTTGATTTGTCAAGAAGAATTTTAAAATAAAATGCAAGTTTAGTGCACATTCTATGCGCAGATTATAAAGAGTTCACATACAATTAAAAAAACTTTTGAACTTAATAAACTGATTTAAAAATGGCATCCTCTTAAAGAGAGATTATTTTAAAATTATTAACAAACATATATAATTTCTCTTCAAAATAAGTAAACATATTGTATAAGCTAGTATATCATTTATTAAAAATTGTGGTTATGTATCAGTGATACTTAAAAATTTGGCTTTATGTATTTTTGATTACACCAGTTCAGCCTGTTTTATTTTTTACTGTCCTTTATTTATTAAAATAAACTTTTCAATTAATACATTACGAGCCGATTGGTTTTGTTTGTCACTCAACGGTCATTTTCTGCACACTTTGGGCTAATTAGACCGGGACCTACAATTTACTACTACTACTACTTTACCACACCACACTGTGCCTAGAGCTGAGTTGGCCCTATACAGTTTGAGAATGATGTGGGTGAGAATTCTGATTGGGCTCTGTGATGCTCTATAATCATATGAGGCCGAAACTTACGGCTTAAAGTGGATACTGCAAACCACTACAAACATCCATGGCACCGTCGGGACTCGAACCCGAAAACTGTGGCACCGTCGGGACTCGAACCCGAAAAACTGTGGCACCGAGTGCAAGAGAGCTAGACACTCGGCTATTCAGGCCCCAACCTACAGTTTAACATGGATTCCTAACCACTAAAAACATTCATTCCAGGATTCGCACCTGAAGCCTATGGTATCAAATGCCAAAGCACTAGCCAATTAGCCAATATTACGGACCAAAGAAATGCATCCGCGTATCACTAATTGCTGCATCCCTTACATTATTAATGTATGTGATAATACTTTTTATTGTGTTAAAAAAAGACGAATCGTAATGATTCATATACAGTGGGTACAAAAGTATTTGCACACCTACATTTTTTTTCCTTGCAAATCATAAAATTAAGCATTAAGAAATACAAAAATTGGTATTGCCAAAGTAGAATAAGTTTAATCACCTAAATTAAACAGAAAAAATAAAATAATATAAATATAAAAAAAAATTTTGCAACAGAATTAAAATATCTCGTGTCAAAAAAGTATTTGCACACCCGCATGAATACAAAAGAAATATAATATATAAGAAAATTTCAAATAACTAATATTTAGTATGCATTCCATTAGCATCTATTACTGCTTGTACGCTTGCTGGCATTGATTTAATTAAATTTTCTGTAACAGTAGGGTCAATATTTGACCACTCTTCAATAAGAGCTTGTTTAAGTGCAGATTTGCTTGAAATCTTCTTTTTCTTACTTTTAAATCCAAAGAATTCCACAAATTTTCCAAATGGTTTAAGTCTGGTGATTGTGGTGGAGTAGCAAGTCTTCTGGGTACATTATAAAGCAACCACATTCGTGTTATATCGGCAGTGTGCTTGGGATCATTGTCTTGCTGAAAATAGTACGAATTACTGATACCCAATTTTATTGCACTTTGTGGCAAGTTATCTCGCAACACATCAATATAGGTTCGAGCTGTCATATTCCCATCAATGAAACACAAATTACCAACTCCTTTGCTAGCCATGCACACCAAACCATAACAGAGCCTCCTCCATGTTTAACTGTAGGTAATACATTTTTAGTATGGAAAGCAGTGCAAGGCTTTCTCCAAACTAATTTGCTGCCATCTGATTTAAAGATATTGAACTTACTCTCGTCGGAGAATATGACATTTTTCCAGAAATCAATTGGCTTATTGATATATTTCTTAGCGAATTAGAGTCTCTTCAGTCTATTTCGTTCATTTATAAAAAGTTTTTCCTTTGGAGATCTCCCATAAATTTGTGCATCGTGCAGGACATTTCGAATACTTTGGGCACTAATTTGAACTCAGATGTTGAAGCGACATTATTGGCTAATGTTATCGCAGTAACAAATGGATTTTTTGATGTCTCTCTTATAATTTTTCGCTTAATTCGCTGTGAAAGTTTCTTTGGGCGTCCAGAAGGCAAGTTATTTGATGTAGATCCTCTTTCTTTGTGACGTTTTATAATGTACCGAACAGTAGAAAAGCAAACATTTACTTTTTTACCTATTTCTTGATAACTTAGGCAATTTTCACGAAGAGAAACAATTTTTCTCGCAACGAGATCGGCAATTCAGATTTCTTAGGTGCCATCACAAATTGAAATCAACAATCAACTGATAAAGTATCGACACTACCTCCCTTTATAGTCGTCTTACGTATGTTATTTACTGCGGGATGACTATCAAATAATTAGCAAAAAAATGCAAATTTCCTAAAGTTGAGTTGAGTGTGCAAATACTTTTGACGTAAGATATTTTAAATTTATTGCAAAAAAATTTTTTTTTAATTGTATTATTGTATTTTTTAAAATTAGTTTAGATGAATAAGGTTATTGTGTTTTTAAAATGCCCATTTTTGTACTTTTTAATGCATTTTTTATGAATTGTAAACAAAACTGTATGTGTGCAAATACTTTTTGTACCCACTGTACAAGGTATTGATTTCATATTTGAAACAATATCTATATGTTCGGTGTTCACCATTTGTGTTTCGATTTGTGTTCCACAAGTGTTTCGGTTTTCACCATTTAAAAGCATTACGAAATCCGAATTCTCGCCAACTCAATATGTTATTAAATTTCGCTGAGATATTGTAACAAAAAGCATGCAAAGGATTAAAAAGAGGTTTCTTTTTTAAGATCGAGATTGTCTCTTTTCAATACACGCCCGTCATTTGTCACGTTGTCTACAGAGAGTCTCGTGAAACTGAAAATGTGACTGTGACACACGCTATCTTCCAAACCCACTAGCAAAGTAAAAGTCTGTCAGGTCAAATCAAGGTCAAGGCTTTCTTCGAAACGAGATCTCTAGGCCGCTGTGGTGCCTGGAGGATATGATTGCTGAAGCATGCCAAATCTCGGTTGCAAGTCACTACGAACTTTTTTTTTCTCCAAACTGTTAGTTTGCAGTGAGTAGACGTAACGGAATAATAACGTATCGCCTTAAAATTTTTTTTTTATTAACTCTCTTGAATGATATCAAATATCGATGACTGGCCTATATTTTTATCGACAAAATTTCTCGTACGATCTCTAAGGAATTTGTCTCACCTTGGGAGGTATTTTTGGGAGGCAACTACAAAAATGCGTAACTACAAAACGCATTTTTGTTGTTGCGTAACTACAAAATGCACTAGAGTTCTTTTAATTACTATTTAGGTACTACGTAAAAGGGTAAAGTGCACCTTAAACGTCCTCCAATTTTTTTTTTTACAACAGAAGCATATAGATGACATTGGAGTCGATTTCTTTTTACATTTCTCACACGATCTCTAAGATTTCTGCAAGTTTCTTTTAAGGAATTTGTCTCACCTTGGGAGGTATTTTTGGAAGGAGACTTGCGTAACTACAAAAATGCACTAGAGTTCTTTTAATTACTATTTAGGTACTACACAAAAAGGATAAAGTGCAGCCCTAAAACACCTACTATTTTTTTTTTTTTACAACAGAAGCATGTTGATGACATTGGCGTTGATTTCTTTCCTTTTTTTTTTACATTTCTCACATGATCTCTAGCGATCTGATGGCCAATTGGCTGGCGCTCTGGCCTTTGTTACCACAGGCTCCAACTTCTATTCCTGGCGGTGGCATGGATGTTTCTTAGTGGTTCGGAATCCACTTTAAACTGTAGATCTCTGTCTGTTTAGTCCTTAAGTGCACAAGATGGCCGTAGAGCGACAAACCAAACCACGCGATCTCTAAGATTTCTGCAAGTTTCTCTAAGGAATTTGTCTCTTCTTGGGAGATATTTTTGGGAGGATACCTGCGTAACTACATAAATGCACTAGAGGATCATTATTTTTATTATTTTGTTTTTCATTACTTTTTTAGGTGCTACACAAAAGGGTAATGTGTAGCCTTAAGCATGTAAATGACAATGGAGTTGATTCCTTTTACATTTCTCGATCTCTAAGATTTCTGCAAGTTTCTCTAAGTAATTTGTCTCACCCTGGAAGGTATTTTTTTGGGGATACTTGCGTAACTAATAAAGGCACAAATGCACTAGAGTGTTTTTAATTACTATTTAGGTACTAGACAAAAAGGTAAAGTACAGTCTTAAGTCACTTCCTATTTTTTTACAACAGAAGCATGTAAATGACAATGACGTTGATTCCTTTTTTTTTTACATTTCTCACACGATCTCTAAGATTTCTGCAAGTTTCTCTAAGCAATTTGTCTCACCTTGGGAGGATACTTTCGTAACTATATAAATGCACCAGAATGTTTTTAATTACTTTTTAGGTACCACACAAAAAGGTAAAAATGCAGCTTTAAGACACCTCCTTTTTTACAACAGAAGCATGTAAATGACAATGGCACTGATTCCTTTTTTGAAGTTGCTATTTCATCCACTTGGTTCCTGGTGTCAGTGGAGTGTGACTTCAGGGGTGGGGTCCTCTCTCATCAAAGTCACCGTGATTCAACGATTTTTACGAGTTGGAAGAATGGAGGCAAAATGTTCTGCACCATCCAAAAAGGATACTGCAGAACGTTTTGGTTCTTTCATATAGTGAATTCGGGTCAGTGTGGTGAATAAATTGAGAAAAAACTTAGTAATTTGACCCACATTCGCCACTTATCGCCCGTTATGCGTGTTATATTGATAGCGGGCAATCGGACTGATTGACAAGAAATTTGAAATTCAAATATGTGGAGTTCGCTGTGCAAGAATTCGTCGAAATTCCGTTCTCTTCAATTGTTGACATACTTGAATCTCTCTGACCTCTACGGAAAAAGCGGGAGTGATTTACTTGCGCTTTTCGATTTATCTTTATTTTTTGTTTCATTTCTGTTTTGTTGAGTGCATCGATTTGAAATGCTTGATGTTAAAACATTGATAGAAAGTAAAATTGCAAATTTAAATTCGAAGAAGTCTTCACCAATTAAAATTAAAGAATCAATCAATTAATTAAAGAAATTTTAATCATAAAAAAGTATTTCAAATTTTCGAAGGACTCGACATTGTTTCAAAAAAAATATTGAGAAACAAGAATTAATCTTTTAAGAAACAGGAATTAAACTTTTAAGTGAGAAATGTATATAAGAGTAAAGATTTATATTTCCAGAATTAATTAAGATATTGTTAATAAGTGAGAAATGTATTGTTGATAAGTGAGAAATGTATTTTAAGAGTAAAGATTTATATTTCCAGATTAATTAAGATATTCCTTCAGTATTGTCTACGGCGGCTGAGTTGTGATCCAGTTGCAAAGTGAGTAGATAGTGTGCAGGAGGCTAGAGGTTCGAATTCGTTGGAGGCGGTGTGTTGTTTTGACTCCTCAGTGTCCTGCAGCGAGGGACGGACATTCCATGAGTCTATCCATAAGTCTATGTCCCTTAGTCTACTCAAGGAGGGAGAAAAATGGGGGCAGCTTCTGTTGTGATGGTGCACCCGTAGGTATAAGTCTGACTTGGCTCCATGTCGCTGAAGAAGGAGGTCAGTGCTTTCCGAGGACTTTTGGGGGAACTACCCCGCATTATTTCCATATCGTATGGAAGACCCGAAAAACTCCCATCAGGTAGTCTGACTAACGAGGTAAGATGCTGAACATCACAAACGTCATCGAATCTTCTCGATTTTGAAACAGTGTTTACAACAATGTCGCTAGCAGATTAAATCTCAGCCCTAACGTTCACCAGCGGCGCACGTTACCACTCAGTCACGAGTCAGGCTTTTAAAAACATTTACCAATTAGAAACGTTGAAAGTGGTCAAGGACACGAAACACCTGCTCCCTAAAACAATACCTAAACAATAAACTATTTTATGAGTAAAAAAAAAAAAACAACAACTTATTAGGTATCTATCTTATTAAAAGTCTTAATTAAATTGTTTGTTTCTTTTATAACAGAATAGTTTTGTTAAATTTGTTAGACAAAAAATATGATAATTTTAGGTACAAAAATGTGATAATTTTAGGTACAAACAAATGATAATTTTAGGTACAAAAATATGATAATTTTAGGTACAAAAATTTTAGGTACAAAAATATGATAATTTTAGGTACAAAATTTTTAATTTAAGCTATGAAATAAAAATTTTTCCTAAAATTGATATAAAAGTTTGTTGATGATTAATACACATTAAAAGTAAATGAACTTCTTGAAGAATATTTAATTTAAATAAACGTGAAGGACTGATATAAAGTATTTATCGTACATATGTATATGGAGAGCATACATACACTCAAGAGTCAAAACATTATGACCCCCTTACATTTTGCAATGAACTCGCCTGGATGACGGGAAGGCACGTGATCAGGTGGAAGTGGTATTTAACTGCTGCTGGAGAGTCTGAAGAATCATTCTTTCACATACTTCTGTGTGTGATGGGAAAGGCTGCGGATCTAAACGACTTTGATAGAGGGCAGATTGTAATGGCTCGAAAGGCTCGGAACAAGTATTTCCGAAACTGCAAGACTCGTGGGTTGTTCGCGATCTACAGTTGTTAGTACTTATGCAAAGTGGATGAATGACTGTGAAACCAGCAGTAGGCGACATGGTGTTGGACGTCCACACGCTATCAAAGAAAAGGCCGTCGGAGACTGTCTCACATGGTGAAGCAAAACCGGAGCCAGACAGTGTCTCAGCTGACAGCCCAATACAATTCAGGGTCAAGTAGAATAGTATCGGAGCACACTACTCAGCGGACACTGTTGGACATGGGGCTACGCAGCAAACGTCCCACTCGTGTGCCTTTGCTGATCAAGCGTCATCGTCAACTGCACCTGCGCTGGGCCCGGAAACTTCGTGACTGGTCCATGGATCAGTGGGAGAGAGTTGCCTGGTCAGATGAATCACGGTTTGTCATTCATCACGCCGATGGCCGTGTCAGGATACGCCGTCTTCCAGGCGAACAGTTGCTCCCTCAATGTACAGTAGGTAATACACAGGCCGGTGGTGGCGGTATTATGCTTTGGGGGACGTTCTCTTGGGCGTCTTTGGGACCCGTGGTTGTGGTAGAGCAGACCATGAATGCTACAGGGTATCTGAACATCATTACGGACCAGTTGTACCCTTACATGGCCTCTGTTTTTCCAGCTGGAAATGGAATGTTCCAACAGGACAACGCCCCTTGTCACAAGGATAAAATTGTGTTGGAGTGGTTCCAGGAACATGATGCTGAATTCCAGTTAATGTCCTGACCACCTAACTCACCGGATTTCAATCCGATAGAACACATTTGGGATGTCCTGGGACGGCAGCTCAGAGTTCAAAGACCACCAATTCGCAATATCTCGGATTTGCGTGACCGTTGCTTAAACATCTGGTACAAACTGTCTCCGGCCATCTACCAAGGACTTGTGGCATCCATGCCAAGGCGGGTTGAAGCTGTGTTGCGCACCAAGGTGGGCCAACCCGTTATTGACAGGTGGTCATAATATTTTGGCTCTTGAGTGTATAAAACATATAAAACACAAACAGAAAAATATATAAAACATACACATACAGATGTGTAAATATACAAATATATTTTACATACGTTGCTTAAAAAGGTTTTAAGTACGGTATAAGTTAGGCATTGTTTCATGCATAGTTTTAGTATCGGATTAATCTATGCATAGTTTAGTACAGGATTAGTCTATGTATAGTTTTATATGTATAATACATGTACAGTTTTAGTATCCCTCTTTACGAATCCCTCAGATATCCGCTCTAAATTGGGGTTAAGTGCATAAGCCCTCAGAATTTGAAAAATGCATTGCAGAACAGAATTGCTCAGAATTTGAAAACAAGTAACAATAATTTATAAACAACAACAAAAAAATTCACAAAGAGAAAATTCCGGACGTAAAAATAGTGAAGATACAAATGAACAACATCCTTTGTCAGTTTTATATCTGACCGTTTTGAAATGAGTTGTTTTTGTATTTGCAAACTTCCATTTCCTTTATTTTTATTCATCCTATTTTATTTCACCGAGTTAAATTGCCCATAACGGAGATGGCAGGAACAAAACACCCTGCAAAATTTATGTCTGTTTATTAGCGTCTTTTTATTTTTTTTCAGTAGCCTGAAAATTTCAACATAATCTGAATCCATTCTTCAATCTTAGAATTAGCGAAGCTCAGTTTCAGGGCAGTTGTTGAATCAAATCATTAGTTCAGAAATTAAGCATTGTATAAAGTATGAAATTTGAGAAACTAAGCATTGTATAAAGTATGAAATTGGAAGCATTGTATAAAGTATGAAATTGGAAATTTTAGACACTATGCGTTGTATAAAAAATATGAAATTGAAAAATTGAGAAACTAAAGCAGTGTATAAAGTATGAAATCGAAAAATAGAGAAACTAAAAATTGTATAAAGTATGAAATTGAAAAACTAATCAATGTATAAAGCACGTTACATTTTCATTGAATTTCAATGATTTTCAAAACTTTTTTTTTTTTCAATTTTTTTACAAGATTGTGAATGGTTAGATGTTTTCTTTTTTGGTGAATTTTGGAAGTGAAATTAGAAGATAAAATGTTACCTGATGATGGAGATGTTATATCACTAAATTACTGAGTATTTTCAATAATTATGATTTTTTTACGAGCTAATTCAATCTTCCAAACATTGATATCCCAGCAGTAAGATGTGTATTGAAAATTTATACACGCACTTTCTAAAAAATTGTAAAATTAAAAAGTATTTTGAAAATTTCTTAGATTGTCTTCCTGGCTGATTTTACCAAAAATATATCTTTTTCATTCTGAAATAGAATTGACCATCCAATCAGATTATTTTTTAGTCTATTTGAATCTCAAATTTGGCAAAAATATCAATTTGAGGAAAAAAAATGAACGTACGTATATATATTTTGATCATGCAATAAAAACAAAAAGTATTCGCTTCAAAAAGTTTTTAACCCTTCAAAGGCATTTTAAAAATGGGCGATGTTTCTTTTTTTTTTTTTTTTATATTTTTTTAAATCTGTTTTTCTCATTATGTATTTTTTATTTGTTCAGTTTCAAAATGTTTCTTTCGACTCTAAAATTGTTCAGATTTCAGAACACTTTGAAGCGTGAATAAATGATATTTTCGCACAAGGATTTCTCATATTTACTTAATTAATCAAATTTTATTTTAAAAAACTTATTGCATGCATTTGTAATATTTTAGTTAACTATAATTGTTTTTTAAAAATGTTACTTTATTGTTAGCAATGGTCAACTTAATCCTGCGTGTGTGCTAACAATAAAAAAAAATGCATATATTCAAGGGTTAAAGAGCAAATTAAATTTAATACCAACAAAAAAGCACATCAAATTCAATACCAACAAAAGAGCAAATCAAGTTCAATACCAACAAAAGAGCAAATCTATACTATGTCAACATAGATGCTAATCGAAAATGAAATAGTGAAATCGGAGAAATGGAGCGATCACTATGTTATTAGAATGCTGAATATTTGAGCATCAATATGTTATCCTGGTATTTTTTCCTTGTTTTCACTTTAGTCAAATCAGTCCTGCGTGTGTGTTAACAACGAAAAAAAAAGAGTGTAATGCACTGAAGGGTTAAAGAGCAAATCAAATTCATCACCATGTCAACAAAGATGATAATGCATAGATGAACAACAACAAAACAAAGATAAACAGCAACAAAATTGGAAAAATGGAACAAAAATTCCATTATTAATTGGTGTATTCGATGAATTTCTGGACTATTGAACATTTTAGTATCAGTTAAACATCATAGTGGGGTCTGATGGCCGAGTGACTAGAGCTCTGGTGCTCGGTGTCAAGGATGTTTGTAGTGGTTCGGAATCCCCCTTTAAACCATAGATCCCAGTCTAACAAGACTGTGGAGCGTTGGATGTATGGCTTAAAACCCTACCCCTTATAAAAAGGCAACAGCTCTTGTCTCGAAATCTGCCAGTAGGCAGACGGCCTTGGCCCTTCATGGGGCTGTTGCGCCATTGATGATCATGATGATTAATATCACAGTATTTTTTTATCCTTCCTCATTTTGTTTAGATTACTTCAAAAACTTTATATGTCTCTTTCTTTTAATTTTTATATATATATGTATATATATATATGTCTCTGGGCAAGTCACCTATTAGTCTTTATCTGCTTTCTTTTTCAATGTATTATCTCATAACTTCAAAGGACTCCAACTCAAGATAGAAACTAGCGGCTGCTTCAGCACCAACACAAATCGTCGTAGTATTTTTTATCTTGTGTTTGTTAATATTAGCTTATTCTTCCTGAATACGTAGTCAAGCTGACCCCATGTACATGCTAACGACAGAAATACGAGTATCAAACTCATCAGATCGAATTCATTACCATAACACCATAGAATCTAATGAAAAAGTAATAGAGAAATCGGAGAAATGGAGCGATCAGTCTGTTTTTAATTGGGGTGATATCTGTCCTCGTGCAAATGGCATTCCGGTTCCTCCTACTCCTTGCAGCTCCTTCGGAGGAGGATGTCGTTTTTTCTAGGTCACTATCACTGCGAGAAGCCACCGCAGGGTAAAAAAGCGAGAGGCGAGGTGAACTGGAAACGAGTTTCCTTTCAGGCTCAGGCGTAAAGAAAAAGCTTGTTTACTTTCCCTGTGTTCTAACCCATCCACAGTTTCCCAATTGCTGCTGTTTGCCGTCTGTTGCGGCAATAGTCCTAATTGAAAATGAATTACCTTTGAGAGATCTGTCAGTTGTAAATGGACTTTTATTCAAATGAGTTTTTCTCACCTCATAAAGGATTTGGTAGTAGTATTTGGCCAGTGCTTTGAGTACAAATTTTACTAGAAGAAAACCCTTCAGTCTCTAAACCAGATAAACAGTTGTTTGATATAAGTGAATGCATTTCTTCTATTAGTAAGTTGACTGAATTCCATCAATGCTAATTGAATCTCGAAGTTGGAATGGAGTCGCAGCCACTTTCATTGAACAGAGATCTCTCAAATGTTAGATTTGACTCTATTCAAATGAGTTTTTCGCAGCTCATAAAATGATTTGGCAATGGTATTTGGCCAGTAATTTGAGTGCAAATTTTAGTAGAAGAACCCCCACCCCCTCAGCCTGTGAACCAAACAGTTGTTTCATATAAATGAATACATTTCTTTTATTAGTAAGTTGACTGAATTGCATCAGTGCTAATTGAATCTGGAAGTTGAAATGGAGTTGCAACAGCTTTTATTGAGAGAAACTACAAAAGATCTCTCAGTTAAAAATGTCAGATTTGACTTAATTGAAATGAATTTTCTTAGCTCATAAAAGGATTTGGCAGTGATATTCGACCAGTATTTTGACTACATATTTTAGTAGAAGAAATCCGCCCTCAGTCTCTAAACCCAACAAACAGTTCTTTCATATAAGTGAATAGATTTCGTTTATTAGTAAGTTGACTGAATTGCATCAGTGCTAATTGAATCTGAAAGTTGGAATGGAGTTGCAACAGTTTATATTGAAAAGAAACTATCTTACAGAGTTCAAAATGTCAGATTTGACTTTATTCATATGGGTTTGTCAAGCTCATAACATAGTTTAACAGTGGTATTTAGGAAGTTGAGTGATAAATTGAATTTTGTTTTTCACTTTAACCTGAATGAGTAAAATGCTTTTTATCAAAGTTAGTGTGTTAATGGGACAAAGAAGGTTTTGGTGAAAAAAAAAAGGGAATTCTCAGTCATTGAACAAAATAAACGCGAATTCAATATAGCTAAATTTGTGCTTTTATTAGTAAGGTGACTGAAATAAATTCAGAAATTAATTTAATATTCTTATTGAAACTTTTAACCTTTCAGCACCGAATGAATTTATATGTTACAACGTCTTTTAAAATGACTTAATAGTGTCTATTTAACATAAATTAGATTCACAAATTCCTCAAATAATAATAATTAATATTAACTGTCAACCATCAATATATGGGTGAAATTGTTGTTATAGAATTTCACGAGAAGCATGCGTCTCTTCACATTTTTGTTGTTTCTTATTCCACTTGATAGACACCAACATCTAGATCAAGTCCAAGAACCCATGTGATCTCGTCGAAAGAGGGGAAGGGTGTGGGGCAGCTTCTGTTGTGATGGAGCACCCGTAGGTAGAAGTCTGATTTAGCTCCGTGAGATTTGACTTTTTACTATGTAGGATTGTTAGACCAACGACATACAGTTATATTAGACCTGGACCTACAGCTTAAAGGGGATTTGTAACCACTACAAACATTCATGGTACCGTCGGGACTAGAACACGAAATCTGTGGCGCAGAGAGCCAGAGCGCAAATCACTCTCCCATCAGGCTTCATTTACATTTTTAAAGGTTTTTATGGAATATTATTTTAAAATTCTTTTAAAAACATAATATTATTATTTACTTACTATCAGATGGAAACAACACACCATCAGTACATAGCAAATAATATTCTATACAGAAGCATTTACGAAAAATTCTGAATAAGACATTTTATGAAGGTACAATTGCTCCAGAAATTTATTTTTGTCGGTGTTTACTTAGGATTTCCAGTAATAAAATTAACAAAATTATTTCCTGTATTTCGCATCTTCTGAAAAACATATTTTATTTATCAGTCAACCGGATCTACAGTGAAACACAAGATAAAGCTTTATTTTTTTTCTTTTTTTAGAAATTTTATGAGCTTCTTATACGGTCATAAAAAATATTAATAAAAAGAAAAAATAAGTCAAATTGTTGTTTTTTTCTTTTATTTTTAAATAAATCTATTTTTTATTATTGTGTATTCAGATGCAAAATATTTTTAATTTCTGAGTAATAATTATAGTAATTTTGAGGATTTATAATAAACCCAAAATTTTTATGAATTGTTGAATTGATAAAAGTCATTTAGATTATTTTATTAATGTATTTTCTCTCATCGTTTTATTACTATATTTTTATGGAATTAATTTCTTTAGTTATTCTTCTTCAATGGCGCAACAGCCCCTTGGTGGGCCAAGGTCATCTGCCTAAGAGCAGATTTCGAGACAGGAGATGTTTTTCTTTTACGGGGCAGGGTTATCAGCCTTATGTCCAACAATCATATTAGACCGAGATCTACGGTTTAAAGTCGATTCGAACCACTACAAGCATGGATGGCACTGTTGGGACTCGAACCAGAAACTTGCGGCAACGAGTGCCAGTCACTCGGTCATCAGGTTCTAGTTTTTTATTAATTAGAAAATAAATATACTGATACATAACTTATCATAACACAAGAAACTAACTAATGATTGTTGAATTGCGCCAATTTATACTTAAGGAGAAATTAATCGTAAATTAATTGTAAAAGTGTAAACATGACAGAAAAAGGACTTTCATAAAAATCGTATTCCTTAACATGGAGATATTATTGATAACATTGTTAACATTGATATTGAACCTATATTGAGAAATAAATCTTCCTTTCCATTTATTATCGAGTTGAGTGAGTGTTATGTATCAATACCACCTATAGCCCTAGAGTAATCCAGTAGCCCATTCCAGACTGTAATGGGAATCAAAAGAACACTGGAGGAGGGCATCGATTCTACAAAAATAATCTTCTTAGAAAAAAAAAACCTTGTTTTATGGAGGGCATTTATTAGTTAAATCTTTATTCTACAAAATAAATGGCTGATCTTTTCCCTGCTTGATCACTAAAAAAACACCTTGTTTTAGAGAATAATTGAATAATTTGGTAGAATAATTTGATTTATTAGTTAAATGGTATTAGTTTCATTAGTTAAAAAAATTAAGCTGCGTTCTAACTAAAAACACCTTGTTTTACAGAACCTTACAGAGAGAAGAAGATATTTATTTGGCAGAATGATAATTTGGTAGAATAATTTGATTTTAATTATATCTTTTTATGGTATTAGTTTCATTGCGTTAGAAAAGGAAAGATCTGAAAAAAAACCTTGTTTTACAAGAACCTTACAGAGAAGAAGATATTTATTTGGTAGAAAAATTGATGATAATTTGGTAGAATAATTTGATTTATTAGTTAAATCTTTATGGTATTAGTTTCATTAGTTAGAAAATGAAATAGCTTAGAAAAAAAATTTATTTGGTAAAAAATTGATCTTTAGAATAATTTGATTTATTGGTTATATCGAAATATAAATATACACTTTGAACATCAAAACACAAGAAACTAACGAATAAATGTTGAATTACGCCAACGTATGCTTAAGGATAAATTAATCGAGAAAATTAACTGTAAAAAGTGTAAACATGACAGAACAAATGATTTTGATAAAAATCGCATTCGTTAACATGGAGAGAAAATTTGATATTGAACCTACATTGAGAAAAGAAAATCTTCTTTCCCAAACATTATTGAGTTCAGTGAATGCTTTTATCAATACCACCTGTAGCTCTAGAGTAATCCAGTACCCCATTCCCGGCTGCAATGGGAACCAAAAGAACAATGAGAACTTCAGAACGATGGAGGACATCGATTCTACAAAATAATCCCGGAACGCTTCTTAGAGAATGAAGGTGTGTGAGCCTTAACTAAAAAAACCTTGTTTTACAGAACCTTACAGAGAAGAAGATATTTATTTGGTAGAGCAGCCGAATTTAGGTCTCAAGATCCTTAAAAAAGGCCCCAGTTCAGGAAAAGGTTACCACTGTCACGTTCATGGCAACCGCACCTACCACTGACATCCTTTTACCTTTTTTACTCGCGAAAAAAAATTTTAGAAGACGGAACCGACTTTTATAAGGATTAACTGGTGAGGTTTGTTACGCGTATAAAAATGGGTCAGTTGAATTTTCGCTACAAAAAATTAGCTTGTTGCACTGCTAATTAATCTGCGGTTGGCATAAGAGGTTTAGTTTATGTTGGATTGTTGGAAATGTTTAAAATGATGTTGTTTGAAATATTTAGTAGAATAATTTTTTTTTTTAGGCATTGTCTGAGTGAAATGAAAAATGTTTAAAATGACGTTGGAAATGTTTAAAATGGTGCTGTTGGAAATATTTTTCTTATTTAGGCAACATTTAAGTGAAATAGAAAAATAATTAAAAATTTATTTACTATTAAAAAATTATACTATAGCATAAATAATTATTACTACTGTGCTACTAACGATTACTATAACGATAATTATAATTGCTATTATAATTATAATTACTACTATAATTATAACGATAGTTATAATTATAGTATTATTAGTACTTTATTTTATAAATAATTATAGCTACTTTATTTCCTTTATACTATTTTATTGTTATTTTAATACTGTGACAGTTTTGAGGAATGATACTTTAAACAAATCAGTTACTATAATTAAAAATTTAAATGAAAATAAAGGGTACCTGAAAAGTCTTGAATAAATTTTGGGGTGCATTTATATTCTTACACAATTTAAATTACTTATTTTATTGATCTGAAATAATTTTTTTTATTTTATAATTCAACATGCGGATTTGCCAACTCACTGAAATTGTTTACTATTTTGTAATAGAAGAACCACTTGGATGAACAGATGTTGTTTATTAGAATGGTGGTTGTAAGTAAATAGTGACTATTCTGTTATCAAGGAAAACATGGGTCAATTTAATTGTCAAAGTTAGACACTTTGTCACAATCTCCTCTGAGTCTATTTGTTTTTTAAGCAGTGACTGTGCACAGCGGAAATCAAACCCTCATCCTTTTGACTGCTAGTTAGTTTGTATTACCACAGAGCTAGAAGTAGAGCATTCGTTCGTTCAAATTGGTGGCATAATGTCGGTGCAATATATTAAAGACTCCACCTCGATGCACCCCAGTAACGTTGAATCTGCTATATCTTTATCGTTCTAGAGGCGAACGATTTAAGTCAAATACTTAGTACTCTAAAAGAACACCGGATGCAATTTTTAAATAAATTAATTGTAAGATAGTGTTGGCCTGATGGCAGAGTGGTTAGAGCTCTGGTTGGAATCCCGGCGGTACCATGGATATTTGTAGTGTTTCGGAATCCACTTTAAATCGTAGGTGCCGGTCTAATAGGATTGAAGGGGTAGTGTTACTCGCGTCCGTAGCCTATCTTCAAGCTACACGTGCCCACTGGGTAGTGCTAAATGAATAGAAGCGGTGCAGCCCTTGCTTATGGCATAAAGAGTAACTGTCTCTATACTGCCAGCTGCATTAGAACAACAATTGCAAGATAGTTTAGCAAAATTAAATATTTCAATTAAATTAACTATATAAAGCAGAACATGCAATTCAGTTATATTTTTTACAGATAAGATAAATAGGCTTAACTAATGACGTTATTAGTTAAGTACCGCAATCGTCGAGATATAAAGAAAGTAGTCATTATCTTATTAAAACTCCATTTTTGAACTCAAATTATTAAAAAGAAATCCGAAA
Organism: Caerostris extrusa; assembly: GCA_021605095.1. Taxonomy (NCBI): domain Eukaryota; kingdom Metazoa; phylum Arthropoda; class Arachnida; order Araneae; family Araneidae; genus Caerostris; species Caerostris extrusa. Next base: position 17,918 of record BPLR01020264.1, on the reverse strand, counting down.
TCTGAGGAAAAAATCGCTCTGCCAGGCTTCCTGGTTGCCTTAACCATCCGAAAAGTGACAAAACAAAGAAGAAAAGAACTTCCCCTGAAAAGAAAGGATGGCATTTCTGCCCACTAATTTCAACATTTACCAAGTTTAAATTGATGTGAGGCCAATTATTGGCACTTAATGGACTGTGAAGCATTTCAAAGGTAAACTTGTGTTCGCTCCAAGGAAACGCTCCACAGGCTTCCTATTTCTCATTAGGAAAGAAAAGCACAAGTCAAAATTAGAGATGGCTTATTTTAGTCGCTGTAGCAATCACAACATTTTGCTTACATTTATTTCATTTCAGCAAAAATTAAATTTTGTGTGCTATTTATCCTGCCTATCTTTCAAAAATAATATTATTAACCATTATGCTATAAACTATTATGTCATAAACCATTATGTTAATATTATTAACCATTATGCTATTAATCATTATGTCATAAACCATTATGTTAATATTATTAACTATTATGCCATAAAAACCATTATGTTAATATTATTAAACATTATGCTATTAACCATTATGTTTGTATTTCGGTCAAACCTTTGATAATACCGATTTTCAATTACAGTCGACACGTTTCGGGTATTAAGATACAAAAATTTCGAGTCAAAAGCCATGTAATATCCTCTCCTTTTTTGGATTGAAGGAAGAAATTGCATTTTGTTAGAACTTTTACGGGTAACTGACCCGTATTGGCGTGCCGTATAGAATAAAACCCGGTAAACTCCACGAAGAGGCAGATTAACGATGCGAAACACTTTATTACAATCTCCTTGAGACTTCTCATTTCTGAAAGCAACAACTGTAGAGGATTCGAACTGGAGTTGAGCTGCACGCTTGTTGCCACTGAGCTACGGAGTGAAACCAAACCTTTATGTAGTATATTTGTTCGGTAAAATACTTCAGGCAGATGTTCAGATAAACAGATATCTAATGCCTGTCGATAATTTATTCATCTATGGATAATTCATTGAAAATGTTTTTGTCTTTTCCTTTCCTGCTTAACGAGGCTCTATTATAGTGATAACAATAATATAAAAAACGTTAATTAAATGCAAATACATTTCAATCTTTTGGCTTCCTTTAATGCAATCATCCTTATGCAGTTATTTCATTTTTATAATGAATGATGGATTAACAATGAATGATTTTTAATGAATGATTTTATAATGAACGAGGGACTGATAATGAATGATTAATTATAATTGAAACCCATTTTTCATATAAACAATTTGATTTGTTTTACACGGAATCAGAATTAAATTTCATTTTCTATGTCATTGCTTTCCACTAGTAAAGGTCTAATTTGATAATATTAAGTTAATTTGCATACATAATACTCACGTTTATTTATGCATTTAATGCCCTTATAAAATTCCTAGAGCTTACTTGCTGGGCAATACGCATGTTGTTATATACATTTACCTATGGATTTTTATATTAATTTTATTAGTTCTATATTAGAGTTTATATACATAAATCTCTTATTTATTTATACATTTTAATTTACTTATGAAATTCTTGCACGTATCTAGGGCTTATTTGCTCTACAATGCACATGATGATGATGAAATATAAATTACTTTTTTTATATGCTCATGATGCACTATGCAGTTGAAGAAAAGCAGATGAAGAATCGGCAAATCGTAAGGGTGTTGTTTTTACAGCATGATATTGCAAAGCCTCACATCTTTGGGCACTGAAAAAGTTATTGGAACTAGATTGGGAAGTGTTTCCACATCCCCCTATATAGCTGACCTTGGCCTTCAGATTACCAATTCTTTCTTCCATGCAGAACTCCTTAAATGGTAAAATTTTTTATGGCTCTAATGATGTAAAATCCCATTTAATTCAGTTTTTGCTGGCAAAAATTAAGTTTTATGAACATGGAATTATGACACTGCCTGAAAGATGGCAACAGGTCATCGACAAAAACGGACAATACCTAATTGAAGAAAGTTTTATTTTTGAACAAAAATTTTGAATTTTCCTTTTATTGAAAATCACCAATCACTTCACTTAAATCCGTAATCAGTTTATCAAAAATTTTGAATTTTTCTTTTTATTAAAATCCGCAATCACTTCACTTAAATCCGTAATCAGTTTATCAAAAATTTTTGAATTTTCCTTTCTATTGAAAATCACCAATCACTTCACTTAAATCCGTAATCAGTTTATTCAAAAATTTTGAATTTTTCTTTTTATTAAAATCACCAATCACTTCACTTAAATCCGTAATCAGTTTATCAAAAATTTTGAATTTTCCTTTCTATTGAAAATCCTCAATCACTTCACTTAAATCCGTAATCAGTTTATCAAAAATTTTTGAATTTTCCTTTCTATTGAAAATCCGCAATCACTTCACTTAAATCCGTAATCAGTTTATTCAAAAATTTTGAATTTTCCTTTTTATTAAAATCCGCCAACCCAAAGATGAATGAAGTGGTATACGGGGATGTGAAGCAACAGAACTATAATCCCTAATCACTATATATATATGAACAGTTATTTTTTTCTCCTTTTTTAATATGTCACTCTGCACAACGCTCGTGTTAGACCGGGACCTACGGTTTAAAGTGGATTCGAACCACTACAAACATCCGTGGCACCGCCGGGACTCGAACCCGAAACCTGTGGTACCGAGCGCCAGAGCCCATGCCACTCCGCCATTCAGGCCCCAACCCAAAAGATAATAATATCTGTATAAATAATAATAATAATATAAATAATATATAATAATAATTTCATAATGTATAAAAAAAGTTTTAATTTTTAAGAAAGTTTTTATTTATAATCAAATTTATAATTTACATTGAAGAAAGACAATTGACTATCTATTAGTTAAGATAAAATATCAAGGAAAACTATTGTAGTAGAGGTATCTCTGGATAATGGCTATTGATTTTTTTTTGCCAAATAAAAAATAATAATGGAAATAAAGCTGTATTTACTAAAAATGCCAATCTTATTATTTAACCAGATGCTAAAAAGAAAAAAAGTAAGTAGCTTTCCAATAGAGGTCTGATTTAAAGAAAGTAATTGTGAGGGCAAAGTAATTTTCTTCCCCAAGCATAAAGATTGAAATCATATAAATGCGAAACAATAATCTCTTAACGGTTTTCTGAAGTTTCAACATGCTCTTTATTGGTGATTTTTTTTAATGTTTTACTTTTCGTCATGAAAAGAAAAAAAAAAGTAATATTTCATTGACTAATGAACTGAAATAAGAAACAGAAAGGAGACCAACTTATGCACATAAAAATAGACTAAAAAGTCTAAGACTTATTTTTATTTCGTACCAAATGACGATTTAGATGTGAATTTTATTTATTAACGATTTAGTGTCTATTGCGAACATATTAAATATACCCGACTCGTGGCTCAGTGGCAACTTGCGCGCTGGTTAGCAATAGGGATGTGGTTCAGTCCGCTGGCGGCTTTATTGTTGACAATGTTTCAAAAAAGGAGACTCGATGGCGTTTGTGACGTTCAGCTTCTTGCCTTGTTAGTCAGACTACATGGAGGGAGTTTTCCGTGTTTTCTTCCATACGATAGGCAAATGTGAAGTAGTTTCCTTAAAAGTACTCTCGGAAGGCACTGCCCTCCTTCTTTAGCGACGTAAACGGGTGCTCCATCATAAGAGAAGCTGTTCCTTCTTCCATGAGAACACAAGTTCGTGGATTTGGTCTAGATGTTGCTACCAACCAAGTGAGATAAGAAACAACATGTTAACTATTTATAATCAAACAGTTGAAAATTAATTTTAATTATTTTTTTCCTACTGCAGCCTTTATACCATAAGCAAGGACTGCACCGCTGTTACTCATTTAGCACTACCCAGGGGCACATGTAACTTGAAGATACGCTACGGACGCGAGTAACACTACCCCAGCAAAGCTATACGACCCTATTAGACCGGGACCTTCGGTTTAAAGTGGATTCGAACCACTGCAAACATCGATGTCACAGCCGGGACTCGAACCCGAAACCTGTGGTACCAAGCCATTTAGTTATTTTTTTTTATTTAACCATGTACAATGTACTAGTGCATGAGTATAAAACTAGGTTTACAAAATATGCACAAGATCTCTACACACAATACAGCAATATATTAAAAATGGGTAGAAAACTAAATAAATTAATTAATTAAACAAAGAAAATAAATAATAAAAAACTGAAAGAGAATAAAATATAGTAACTTATAAGACTGACACACAAAGTAAATAAATGAATATATTAATCTAATGAAAAGGAAATATACATTTTTTTGTTGCAATATACAGTTATTATTGTTGTATTTAGACTACAATATGCCAAACATAATAAAATATTTTTCTGAAAAAACTTTAGATTTTGAGATCAACCTTTATCTTGTATAAATCTTTATTTAAATAAAATAAGTGAAACACGGAGAAATTGTAGAAAACACAAACACCACAAAAACAAGATAAAATAGATAATAAATAATAAAATTTTAGTGACAGAAAAAAGCAGATAATCATAATTTCACCACATTTATAAATCGTAAAGAAAAAATATATGCGGGCATAATTATCCATCTTCGTAGAAAAACCTCTACATTTCATAATGCCGGAAGTAATTTTCCGTTATTTACCCTATTTGCTGTCGGCTCTTTTTTTTTTTTTATCTCTTTACTTTTTAATAGATAATTCACTCGCCTTATTTCATCTCATCACGTTCCCATCATGCTTTGAGTTGAACTCTTTTCTTGGTATTTGGACGAGAATCTTTTAGCGTCTGTATTATGTCTTCGTCGGATTGTATTATCAAGAATTAGCTACTATTTTAGAATCCATGAATCACAAAAATATCGTAATTAACTTTTAACTGATTATCTCTAATGTATTCATATGTCATATTTGTATCTTTTGGAACACCATGAGTTAATAGTGCAAAAATATTTTTTAATCCCGCATTAATAGAAATATTTTAGGCTACTTAAACACGAGTTAAACACTACTTAAACACGAGTAAACACGAGGTTAATTCGTGTACGCTCTAGCAACAGTCAGTTGTTATTACTGTTGCTGTTGTCAGCTGTTGTCTCGTATGTGTTTATGATAAATGTGATTATGATATCTATGATTATCTGATTATGATATGATTATCTAACAATGTTCTTTATAGTATTGTCGACTTGTTGCACACAAATGCCAGATTTTTTATTTCATGTCGATCAATGCTGAGAACGTTGGTTATAGAAGAATCTGGGTGCATAAAGGCTCGTTCACACCGAGGCGTGAGGCGTTGAAGCGTGAAGCGCTGACCAGTCACTAGCCTCACAACTGAAACGGGTTGAAATCCACCGCTTCGAGTTGCCCAACTTTCAACTCTCAAATGCTTGCCACGTCATGTGACTTGGATTGAGATCTGTCATCTAGTAGAAGTAACTGGAACTTCACTAGGCGTAAAGCGATTTCTGAAGTTTCGGTGTGAACGGGTCGAAAATATTTGCTTTCCTGCCGCGTGACGCGTCGCCACCTCACGCCTCGGTGGGAACGAGCCTTAAGGATTATTAAAGATTAAGGATTACATCAGAAACCACAAACTTCTACGACCATCGACTCTTTGTCTCTTGGCTTTTTATCGACCCCCTCTGCTTTACTATCACGTAACTATCATAGGGCAACAAAAAAGATGTTTAAGTGTGTTTTTTATTTTTTTTTTTATAGTTAAATTTCAATAATTCAGCAATATAGAAATAATTACAAAGAGGCGATTTTTTTTTAACTAGTCATTGTCCCTTGACTAGTCATATCTGAATTCTCAAGATTTATCACTTTTTTGAAAAAGAGATAATGAAGATACATTTTTTTGTCGGAAACAGTCGTTGTAGCAATCAACTTCATTGTTACTTTGTTGTACATAAATGCCAGATTTTTAAATTTCATGTGAATCTGTGCAGAGATTGTAGGTCATTGAAGAATCTGGGTGGATCACGGAGGCCTGTTACATTAACATCAGGAATCACAAACTTCTTCGACCGCCGACCCGTTCAAGAGGTCTCTAGGCATTTATCTACCCCATCTCTTTTACCATCAAGTAACTATCATAGGGAAGCAAAAAGGTGCCTAAATGCGTTTGTTGTTATTTATTTTTATATTAAAGTGTTTATTGAAAATATAATATAGTGTATTATAATATCGTTAAACCTCAAAAAGATACATTTGTTTTTGAGTGTCTTTATAACATTACAAAGAGATAATTTGATAAAAGAGATAAATTATACATAGAAACATAATATCTAATTTGAATAATAATAGTACAATATTCCTTTATATATACATATCATATCATATATATATATATATATGTGTGTGGGGGTGGGAGGGGTCAATGCTTTTCTATCAGTTTTCGCTGGAATGGTGTATTATAAAAATTACGCATAGCTAATATAATATAAAAAAAAAAAAGAACAGCTTTTTAAACCTCAAAATATTTATATTAAAATTATTTATAATCATTTATTAAAATGCTTTACATTATAATGATTTATTTAAATCATTTATTAAAATGCTTTACATTATAACCATTTTTTTAATTCATTTATTAAAATGATTTACTCAAGTTACTTAAAAGCCAAACAAAGTTAGTTAATCTATATAAAATTTTTGGGTCCTTTCTATAAGAACAGCTTTAAAAACCTAAAAATATTCTATATTTAAACATTAGCAGACATCTTGTTTGACAAAATCTTTTGTGGTTATGAAATAAATCATTAAAATAATTCTTTCTTTATTTGTTCCGAGTTTTAAAAAACAAAGACATCAAAGGTGAAGTTTAACGAAAGGAAATGAAATACCACAAGCAAAATAACAGTTATTTCATCATATTTGTTTTAACAAACGAAACTTGAAACATTGTTAAATAAATTAAACTTCCTATATATGCCTCAGTTAATGATGTTTGAACTGAATTATACAGTGCTAGCAATAATAATAATAATGCAGAAACACGAATGTGTGGGCAAATGTTCTTGAGAACGATAATTGCATGTCGAAATCGAAGGAAAAGAATTTCTTTCAAAGTCAAGTCTAAAATAGTGTTTAAAGTGAAATTTGATTTTACTTGTAGGTACAGGTTATTTTCCGGAATGAGCAATTCGTCTTTTTGCAATATTTTCTTTTCGTTCGTTGTTTCTAATGATTTATTATACACAATATAATTTATCACACACGTTTAATTTATTGAATTTTATTACAGCAAATATTAATTTTTATTAATATTCTGATGATATTTTTAAATTTAAATTTGATAGGTGATATTCGATCATTGCTAAAATGCAAATTCTTTAAATGTAAATAACATTGATAAATTTATGGAAATTTAAACATTATGTCCTAAAATGCATAAATTACAAATTAGATAATTTTATTTCTTACAAAATTTAAGGATAAAATGAAACAAAAAAAACAAAAAAATACAAATTTAGGAATCATAAAATAATTGACATTTTTCTCTCAAAAAAAAATTTGTAGAATAGATGGTGAGCAACCAAATAAGATTTAAAACATTTAAATGTTTCAGCAATGAATCATTTTTAAAGTTTACATTAAATATTCGAAAGAATTAATTTAAAAAGAGTTAGACAAGCACAATGTTATATTCTATTTCTTTTTCATTGGTGCGGCAGCCTTTTGGTCGGTCAAAGACCGTCTGTCTACTAGCAGATTTCGAAACATGAGTTTTTTTTTTATGGGATAGGGTTGTGAGCCCTACGCCCATTACCCTACAGTCAAATTAGACCGATGAGCGGAAAAAAAAAAGCGGATTCGAACCACTACAAACATTCATGGCACCGCTAATACTCGAATCTGAAACCTGTGGGACTGAGAGCCAGAGAGCTAAGAATATTATATTATGCAGTGTATTCGGACAATGTTAGACAAACTGCGCAGATGAGAAACATGTAAATTAAAGGTATGATGTCACATCTTCGAGAAAAGTCCAAAGTACAAAGTATGTTATCACATGCGGTGCATGGACGCATGTGAAACTGCAGAAAAAAATGAGAATCAAAAAAGATTTAAGGAAATTAGAATACAAATAAAAATTGTACCCCTAAGCTTTCGGAAACAGTTGGAAGAGAAATTGATGATAGCTGTGTGTCTGTCATGCAATTCAACACCCGTTGTTGAACTCACGTTGCTTGAAACTGTCGTTAAGCTTTTCATTGTGATAATGTGAATATTGAGATATATACTTTATCTACAATCATTGAGTGTAGTGGCAAGTCTATAAGCTCCTAGGGAATGTGCTATCACGCCATTATCCCAATGCTAATGCCTTGGGTGGGATGGATGACAGGGGTCCTGTTGTGTTGACAACCACAATCTCTAGATCTGACTCCATTGGATTTTTTTCTTATGCAAACATCTGCAAGAATTGGTACATTTAATAGTTAGTTTAGAATGAGACTTTGTTACTCATCTGCATGCTGCATTCACTTTTGTGGGCACTACGCTATTGGATCATGTGTAGTTAGCCACTGTATGGTATGGACATACATATATGGACAGCCATACATGGCTGAATATGGACTGTTTGAGCACTTTACTATGCAAATACACCATACCCAAACAACTGTTTTTGTTTCTATTAAAGCTAATTTTTCTGATCCAGATATAACGTTATACTTTTTTCCTTTCGTCTTTTTCTCGAAAACTGTGCATTGCAAAAGTTTAGTTTCTTAGGCAACTTCCATGTACTCGGAGTGATGGTTATGTTTTATATACAGCTTATGCAGTACTGACCAAACAGCCTGTATATCTAATTTCGTAAAAAGAAATAAAACAACTTCCATAATTTCGTCAAAACTTTTACTTTTTATTAGACCCAGATAATTTTTTATTCTAAAATCCTATTCGAAAACTACATACACACACACACACACAACACACACACACACACAAATAACATAATTTTTGATTACTACTTTTGGAAATTTAAAAACTTACTTTGAAACAAAATTAGAAATAAAGTAATAAATTACAAGGTAATAAATTGAGCATAAAAATGAAAAGAAGTAACGTGAAACATGTTTACTCGAATAGGATAAAATCTTTCACAATTTATTAGAGAACAGAGAGCTAATATTACAGGGATTACGTTAGAGAATATTTTCTAGAAGAACTTATTAGAAAATTTTGTCATTTTTATTCCTTATTAGATTTCAGGCTTTATTCCTAGAAATTAAAGTTGCTAGCTCTTTTTATAAAGCTGATACAAATTTTGAATAAAGTAATACTTAAAGTACATTTTTTTTTAATTTTTCTTTTTCTTTAAAAACACAAATTCTTAAAAAATTAAAATTGAAAATGTTAATAAAATACCGACGATATTCTTATAATAAAAGGCTTTGAAATATTAACACTAAAGCTAATTTTTAACGAACGCTAAATTTTTAATTATAACTAAGAATACCAAACCAGCCCATTTAAATGAAGAAGTTATTGTTTCTGTAACAATAATGACAAAACTCTCAACAGTACCTTTAAGTCATTAACATTTTATAAAAGCATTATATGTAGATTTTTATAGTGAATATTTTCTAGTTTTTGATATATAAATGTGCTTTTCTCGATAAAAAGTGTTTTCAAAATAAAATGGCTTACTAAACCAAACCTCAGCAAACATACGGATATCTACAAAACTCACACACTATCATGCAAAGAAAGATTAATTACAACTTTCCCTTAACATCTGAAACCAATTTCTCAGAAAACTATTCTTGATCTTCAAAGACCCAATTTTCACTTCCCATCTGTGCATCCAAAAATTAACAACAAATAAAAATCTCATAGAAGATTGTGCAAGATCACTAAAATCATTAAATCAGAAGATTTTCTCAATCTCAGGGTGTCCTAGATCACGAACCTTTCAAGGTAACCTACATTCTAGAAAGTCACCTCGAACTTGGCCGAGAGATGCCAATATTAAGTCACCAACAAAAAGGCAAGGGGCCCCTTTGAGGGGCGCGATGGTTAAGCCCTACTTCTTCTTCCTCTTTGCGAGAAGTTTTCTTCCTTCCCACCACCACGTAGGTTGTTGAACTTGAAAAACTGTTGATTTCAACGAGCCCAACTGCTGGTATCAAGGTTGTTATATTGGAAAAAAAACTTCGACCTTTTTCTTCCTTCTTTGTTCTTTCGGGTCTTTGCCGTAACTTTTTAGGGAACATTCAGACCCAGTTAGGATATTTTGGTTTTTCGCATTTTTTCTGGTTGCCAGTAGGGTGAGTAGGCGATGGTGTCGAGTTAAGGAGGGCATAAGCTCAAGTTCATATTTTGGGAATCTCAATATACTCTCAAGTACAGTAACTCCTTTCTTTTTGTTACTCGTTTCAAAAATAATGCAAGCATTTTTCTACTATTTACTGAGAAAATTTTTGGTTTTAACTTTTTTTGTTTTCTTTATAAAGTGCAGGAATATTTTTTTCATAGTGACAGTTATATAAATCTATTATTATAATTTTTATAATTGGTTTGGTTTGGTTTGGCTTGTCGCTCTACGGTCATCTTGTGCCCACGAGGGCTAAACAGACCGGGACCTACAGTTTAAAGTGGATTCGAACCACTAACAAACATCAATGCCACCGCCAGAATTCGAAGATAATTCTTAGAAGAAACTGAGATAATATGTAGAATTGATTTATACAGATTCAATTAGCAATTCAGTTCTTTCATTAAACTTTCATTAAATAAAGACATCATAAAACAGACCTCATCATTTAACCTATTTGCGTCATCAGCATGTATGTGCGTAAATTTCACAGCCATTACTACCAAATAGCTTATATGATAGCTAGTGTATAGAGACGATTATAAAGCATTTTTCCTGGTAAAAGCAATTCGAAAGTGTTAAAGATAGAAGATTTTGATTAGAATAGTAGTGAAGAAGTAAATAGACCTACAAAATCTACCAATAATCATAAATAGACCAACAAAGACCTACATGATCCTTTTGTACAGTTACGTTATTTTTCAAAACTATTCATAAAAATAGAGCAGTTCATGTCTTCAAAAAATTAGCAGAAGAAATAATTGAACAAAATAAACCATAATAAAAGCATTAGCAATATGAGAAATTACACCATGTCCATCATTACCATCAAGATTTACTGGGCAACATTTTCTAATACCCATTGAAACAAACAACTTCATCACGGAAAGCTCGTAAATGTTGTGTAGTTTCTTTATCACACACACAAAAAGAAAAGATTCATTTTATCAGTGGGATTACTGCAGTGGGGCTGTATATGTTGAGTATTTCAAATACTATCATATGGTGTAAAACTATTAAATTGAATTTCTCAAATTATTTTCAATGTATAACTTTATTGAACTAAATCAAATTATAAATTCTTTGTGTACGCCATTTTGGTTTTGATTTTTATGTCATTTTGAAATATTTCTATCTTTAAAAAAAGTTGGATGGGGACCAATTCTCCAATTTTTCGAATGGTGTAAATGAGTTAAAGAAATCTTTTTAGAACAAATAATTTTTGATTCTATAAGCTTTTTATTTCTCCATTTAAAAGTCAGTATCATTTTATCATTCCAACTGTTTGTCAATTAAAAATTTTTTTCCTGAAAGTTTGAATTAATATATAAAATCCCAATTCGTGGTACATTTTTAACGTGGCCCAGTACAGAGTGCAGGAAGGTTCAAGGCCGAATATTCTGGTGGTGTTCGATGCAGTCACTGTCTTCAGAAACAAGGATGTTCAACGGTTTTGTTTGTCGCTCTACGGTCATTTTATTGCACATTTTAGGCTAATTAGACTGGGAACTATAGTTTAGCGTGGATTCCGAACCACTAATAAACCTCAGTTAACGCCAGGATTCGAACCTGAAACCTGTGGTACCAAAGTCAGAGCGCAGGTCAATTGACCATCAGGCCGCAGGACACCCGATGGAGATAAACATATATAAACATTAAACATATATAAGTGTTAAAACTTATATAATATATATAAGCATCTCGCATGGACATTCAAGGTGTCCGGTGGGAGTTATTCAAGTTTTCTTCAATACGACACGTAAATGCATGCATCATAAAAGTCCTTTCGGATGAAAATAACCTCCCTTCAATATTCTTCGGTAATTCGTAGAATACATATAATTGGAATATGAGCCATTACCAATGCAACAAAAATATATATAAAATTGAATTCCAAGAGAAGTTTATTTGTTATAAAGATTAAAATATAATTCAAAAAAAAATTATCGTGTTTTAATTTACAAAAGTTTTTTATAACAATAAACTTTTGATTCCATTTAATTCATTTTAGATCCACGAATCGTTTCATCGTTTTTTTTTAAACAGTCTGAAATGATTCCATTAAGAAATAGCTAGGTAGAATTCACCGTTAAAAATAAAAAATAATAATAATTAATTCATAAATAATTTAAAAATACTTAACAATTAATTCATAAATAATTTCAAATGCATAACTAATTCCAAACCGCATTAAGACAAATTAAATTGTTGCTCTCCATGGAATTATTTCTAATAAAACATTTAAAAAATAGGAAAAAAAAATTTAATGATGGGAAGCTAAATCTAAAATTGCAGTTGTTTTTATATTTTAAATCGAAGTCTTGAAAAATACTAAAAAACGTTTAAAATATATACTTATAAAATGTTAAATTTATATGCCTTTCGAAATATATTTAAAAAAATCACCAATAATATACGTATCACAGATTTAAAATGTTTTTTAAAAATACAATGTTTAAAATTAAATTATTAATAATTAATGTTTTAAATTATTTTTTTTTTAAATTATATATTCAATCATAAAAAACTATATATTCATTCATTAAAAATTATATATTCATTCATTAAAAATTATATATTCATTAAATTTAAACTTGAAATAATTTTTAAATCTTGAATTAATTAATGTTTTAAATTATTTTTTAAAAATTATATATTCAATCATTAAAAACTATATATTCATTCGTTAAAAATTATATATTCATTAAATTTAAACTTGAATTAATTTTTAAGTGCAAAAATAAATTAATTTTTAATACATATGTGATATGTGAGAAAAAAATATGTATAAAATAATATTTTCGCAGTAAAAAATTTCATTGAAGAAATAAATATATATGTATTCTATAATGAAGTACTGAATTGAAATAATCTACAATTCTAGTATAATGAAAATATTCATAATCATCAACGGCATTAATTTGAAGTGCCAGTTAAATTATGTATCCGCATGATGTAGACCACGTACGGGAGAAAACCCGGAAAATTCCCGCCAGGCAGTCTAGCAAGACGATTCAGCATTTAATTTCAAAATTCAACAAAAAATTGACTCTAGAGATGATCAAGGGAAGCAGTAAAAAATTGAAAGTACTTATGAATGAAAAATGTAATGGACTTAAAAACTAAACAAATTGGGTAGGAACCAAATGTTAAATAGGGCTTACAAGATGAAAGTAGGAGCTACTTGTTTTGTACGGGAATGCGTAATTGCCAATGTTGTATTTCATTGGATTAATGTGAGTTACAATAGTAAGAAAACATTTTCTGCAGCAACTGTGGCAAATTTTTGTATTGGATTTAATCCGAAGAACATTTTGAATAACTATTAAGAACATGTTGCTTTCGAATGTCGTGAATTTTGACGTAAGCTGTTAGCCAATAGAACGGTAAAAAATAGCAGATTCAACATTACTTAAGATGCACCATAAGGGGCTTCTACAATTCACCTACACTGCGTTACTGTAATTCTGAACTAAAAACCCTAAAGAAGGCATTTGGGGCACCCTGCTTTCCTTCACAGCTTTAAGCTCAACCCCAAAGGAAGAGCATTCCAGCCTACAAATTTATCCCATTCATAGGCATGGAAGCTTTTGGTTCATCGTCTCTTGGCGAAAGTTGAATCATGTCGTTCTGACCTACATTATAAATATATTATAGAGCCTAAGTAGAATTTTGTTCCGAAGAACTATGAAAATATTGGACTTGGACATTATCATTGGAGCTCACCGTAGAAGCTATATCTCCCCTGTAGAGTAATTAAAAGCTTTGCGAAAATTTCTTTAGAAACTTGATTTTTAACTAGAGCATAACAACAAAACGTTATGAACGTATTAGCTTCATAAATTGCATGTGAATTATTCAGGTTTCTCAATTGAAGTGGTAAATTAATTAATTAAATAAATTGTTTTTTTGGAGACTGATGTTACAGATGTAGAGTTCTTAGAAAAGATAGATAAAACATACACATAGCTTCAGATTATTTAAAGAAAATGCAATGAATTTTCTCCAATGTTTTTTAACGTTTTAATTCTAATCCCAAGAAAGAAATTTCAGAATATTTCTGAAAAATTATTTAATAAAGATACCATACCCTTCATTTATTAGCATTTAGGACAATGTGTGAAATATGATTATAATAAAGAATTCATAAATTTTATTCATATGTTTTAAAAAATGAAAATACGTCGAACATAAATTCTGTCTAATTCCCCAATGAATAATCCAAATTAATACAATACACGCTTTAGATAAGTAAAAAAGAAAATTTATCTTCGATATAAAGGTCATACTTGTGGACTTGATTAAATGCCCTTATTTCTGAGGTGACCTCGCGTGGACTTCAATATTTTATATGAGGTTAGTTTAAAATTCGGTACAATGAACTACCAAACCAATTTATAAAATCGCTTTTTCTTTTCTTCTGTATTCATGTACTCTGAGTTGAATTCTACTTTCTGATCGATCAGACTTTTTTTATTATCAGATACTTGATCTGAGGTAATTTGCAACTGATTCTTGAAGAAAATTCCAGATTGAGACAGATTTATGAAGCCAATTTGTTCCGACATAGTTAGCCGGATTCATTATAGAAGAAAACAAGGTGTTTTTAATTAATTTTCAAAGTAAGAAAACTAAGAAAAAAACATTTGCCTTTTCTGCAACACATATATTCATTTGTCTTTTTGTCAACTATATATTTGTCTTTTCGGCAACACATATATTCGTCGTTTGTCTTTTCGGCAACACATATATTCATTTGTTTTTCAGCAACACATATATTCGTCTTTTCAGCAACACATATATTCGTCTTTTTTGGCAGCAATATATTCATTTTGTCTTTGGCAACAAATATATTCGTCTTTTTGGCAACAATATATTCATTTGTCTTTTGGCAACACATATATTTGTTGTGTTTTAAAAACACATATATTCATTTGTCTTTTGGCAACTCATATTTTCAGTTGCCTTTTTGGCAACATATTTTCAGCTATCTTTTTGGCATCACATATATTCATTTGTCTTTTCGGCGATACATATTCTTTTGAGGATGAAATACAATAAATAAAAGATCTGGACAAGAATAACTCATGTAAACATGAAAATTCTATACGATTATACTTAAGTAATACCAAAGTCAATATTATTAAGTCTGGCCCCATTCCAAGATTAATTTTACACTTAATTGTCATATAGTTATTTTTAAAATTTATGTAGAAATATATTTAAAAATAAAGGAAATATGGAAGCAGTAACTTGTTTTAATTCATTTAATGTTGTTTTTTATAATTTAATAATTTGATCCTGCTTTTGATAAGGAGACAGAATGAAAATTTGGCTTTGGAACTAAGAAATATAGTCCATGCCAAAATTTTGGAAACAATATACGATATAGTGATATAAGAGTTCGTTAGTGGAAAAAATTAAAAATTAATATACAGTATATTAAATTCTGTGATTAATGGATCTATTTGGATTAAATTTCTGAATTTGATTGAATTCGGGTTTAAAATGTGGGTAGTTCATTCGTATTTCTTCATCTTAAAATTTATTTAAATGTAGTATTTCTTATACTACATAAAATATATTTTTCTTGTA
The DNA here is from genome assembly GCA_021605095.1 of Caerostris extrusa. Classification (NCBI taxonomy): domain Eukaryota; kingdom Metazoa; phylum Arthropoda; class Arachnida; order Araneae; family Araneidae; genus Caerostris; species Caerostris extrusa. Next base: position 1,987 of record BPLR01020264.1, on the reverse strand, counting down.
AGAGAAAATAACTTATGTTTATGACAGTCTAGCTATCGTTTTAGATCTTCGAGTAAATTGGTTTATAGTTGTTAAGAAGAAGTTGGGGATTTAATTCCAGTTTTAGTAACTAGAATTACTAGAATTTCTTAAAACAATAGATTTAAGCGGAACCTGATGGCCGAGTGCTTAGCGCTCTGTGCCACAGATTTCGGGTTCGAATCCCGGCGGTGCCCTGGATGTTTATACTGGTTCAGAACTCACTTTTAAAACGTAGGTCCCAGTGTAATATGACTGTTGGGTGTGGGACTGACAACCCTACCCCCGTAAAAAGAAAACATTTCTCTCTCTAAATCTGCCAGCATACAGACGGCCGCTTTGGTTATGTGGTTTCCATTAGTGGGTGGTGCGTCGGCAGGTGGTTATTTTCTTGATTTTTCTCACTTGTAACCCAAAAATTGGCCCACTTCTCTGAAATCTGTAGAAGACATTGCCATTTACAGGATACAATGTTGTCTGCATCATGTATTGGTGTTCTTTAATGAAGATATAAACAAATTAGGGGATCTCATTGTTCAGATAAATAGGTTGAATAGCCACAAAATTGAAAAAATTTATTTTAATAATAACAATTATTACCAAATAACTGTTTGAATTACTTTGCATTTACTTTTGAAAAATGTTTTTAGTAACTTGAAACTGATAAGAACTAACACCATATTTTAACAATTAATAATAAAAAAAAAATACCTCAATGCTTTTTGAGACAGAGTAGGACAAGAAGCAAAAAGTTATATAGATAAAACATAAATATTTGTTTGTTTATTAAAATAATAAGATTAAGAAACATCAAGTCCTTTCTAAACCAATGAAAGTGTATAAAAACCAAATTTAATTTTTTAATATGAATCGGCCAACTTATTTTGCATAAATGAGACAAATGTTGAAGTTATTATTTATAATCATTATAAAAGTCAATGTAGCCTTAAGAAGCATTTCCGTTTTTTCAAAAACATCATTTTCAATATTTTGTGCATTTTGATGAGTTTTCATTCCCTTCACATTTTAATGGTCTGCCATATTACATTTCTGAGTTTATATGCAATTATTTTAATAAGTTATTGATATCATATTTTTCTTGTAATGTGAAACTTTTTAACGACATGCTTTTTACCCCGTCCAGCATCATGCTTCGCTCCTAACTTGATGGCGTTGGCCAACGTATTGGTTTGTGAAACTAAACTTCGAAGATTTAGATATTTAAACCTAAATGTCAAAGCCATTAGACTGATATACTTTTATTACTTAAAAAAAATCTAAAATCTTTGGGTGACTGAACTATGAGTTAGTTAAGAAACAGGCTAAAATTTCAAATAATGATTTTTGGAGCAATTGGCAATCATGAAGCTACAAGTGATATTTTATATCTCTCCAAAACATGTACAACTTTTTTGGGCTATATGAAGAAAGATTAAATAAATATCTTACGAAATATATTTTAATATATTTTATTAGGTATATATTATGTAATGACGTAAAAAAAATTAATTAAAGTACTTCATACCAATTAATCCAAAGTATCACATACATAAGCCTGACCAACCGAAATTTAAATCAAAATAAATTTTATGTTCAACGAGAACTAGCATTAAAATTTTAAAAAAATGTAGGAAAAAAAGTATAATTTTTTCAACAGTTAGCTACGAAAATACGGTTTTGATAAGATGGAAAAAAACAACCTTTTTCTCTAGTGAAAAAATTAGCAGGATACAACATCTATAACAAGATAGATTGCTTGAAGTGAATCAGTCAGTTGCCCACCAAGATCTCCGGACCTGTCCAGCTTTGGTGTGTTGTTTTCGTGAGATTTAAGATTTTTTGTATCCAAAACTCCATTATAGACATCGTAGCGAGAATTTCTGTCAGGGTTTCAACTATTCGAAAATACTTGGTACCTTTATGAATATACTTTTACCAATGTTTATGATAGCATCTTCTTTAGTTGTAG